>JAQJVL010001967.1:0-132171 GCA_035578905.1 Stictocephala bisonia | reverse complement strand
TTTTGGGGTTTTTTCAGTTTTTTAAATTTTTAAGATAAGAAGTCTTCTAATCTGTTATTGTCGTCGCTTGGTTGGAGGTTGTCGATGTTTATGTCACCCATGATAATCATGCATCTGTTATTTTGTAGAGGCTGGTCAATAATATCTGTAAGGGTGTCAATTGTGATGTTTAGGTTGGCATGTGGTGGTCTGTAGACGCCTAGTATTAGCAAGGTTTCCGTTTTGAGTTTTATTTCAGCTAGTATTGCTTCACAGATAAGCTCGGAGGTCTCACCACTTATGTGTAGGAGTCTTACCAGGTCTTGTAGGCCTAGTTTTACATAGGCTGCCACTCCTCCTCTTCTGTGGTTTTTCCTACAGTAGCCACCAATGAGGGAGTAGCCGGGTATTCGAGTACTTTCTAGGTTCTCTTTGGACATTCCATGTTCAGTAACAATTATTATATCTGGGTTTTGTTCAGAGAGAAAGTGGGAGAGCATTTCTATTTTATTTTGCAGACTGTTTATATTTTGATGAGCGATTGTTAGTGAGTTTGATGCGGTTTTGGTGTTTGCTTTAAGGCTGGTATTCATTTCATTTTTTTGAAGGTTGAGTTTAGAATTATTCGACCTGTGTTTATGGTTTTGTACCGTGATTTTTTTGTTTCCACCAGATCTAAAAAATGAATAGATGGAGTGCTGGTCTCAGTGTTAATGGGGGAAGGAGAATGTATTTTCTGTCGTGTGGTAGACGAATCAGTAAGATTGTGATTATACGTTTTTGTAAGGTCTTGATAGAAGTTAATATATTTATCGAAAAAAATTTCAGAGTCTTCATTTTCATTTTTTATTTTTGCATGTTGGGGGTAAATTTTTTTGCAGTTCAATTTAGGGTTTCTTGGCTGTTGTATGTCAACTTCTGACCCTGGAAGGAGAGGCGATTGTTCTGATGTGTGTGTTTGTGCTTTGCTTTTTGCTACTTGCAGTGACACACTGAACATATTCTCCCTTCTTTTATTATTCTCACAATTTTTTGTGTCATAGATAACAGGATTTATTGACATACGTGTTAATTTTTTCAGTTTTTTAGTAGGAGTTTGTCTGCCTCTCCCAGTTTGTGTGCTCAGTTTTTTAGCATTTGACATTTGTCTAGGTTTGTGTATGTCAGAGGAAGCTAGGGTTGATTTATTAGAATAATCTTGATCTAGCAGGTGGCTTGAGGTTTCAGAAAAGGAGTGGTCAGTTTGAGTTTCTATGTACTTTTTAATTATATTATCTTGAGAATTTTTAAAGTTATTATTTTGAATTATTGTATTTAAGCAAAATATTCTTTCATTTAGTTGCGATAGTTCTGTTGTGTATTTACGTTAATTGTTGTTAAATGTTAATTGTTGTGATAAATGTTAATGAGAACTAGAAGGCAACAGTTGAATCGAAGGACTAAGTAGGATCTCCTGATTCAACAACTCTTGTTCGTTTTAAATCACTACTTTTGATGTTTTTTATGTGTTGCTGTTGTTTGGTCGCTTAGAAATTCTGAATTTTGTTATTTGTTGTGAAGTACATCACGAGCGTGACTAACTTCCCCAGACAAGTGTTCAACTTTCACAACAGTGTTTAGTTGAATTAAATAACTATAATGAATTGTGAATTGTATTGCTTGTTTAATTGCTATTTATTTTTTACATTATTATTCATCATGTCATTGTTTTTATTGATTGTTTTTTGAATACTAAATAATAATTTAAAATAATCGTTCTAAACTTGATTCGCTAGAGTTAATCAAGCCAACCAATGGCCAGTGCTGATAATGACGTAATAGGTCTTGATGCTGCTCTACCAGCCCACGGCCTACCGTCTTCCTAGTTGCCATGACAATTTTGAAAGAGAATGACACAGTGGGGGAAGAGTAGTTCCTCTATTTTACACCATTCAGTGCATCATACTCGCACCCAAGCTTTCAGTAGGTCGCTTTCTAAGCATCAAAATTTAGCCTGGGAAATGATTTACTATTAAATCAAAGAAGGCTAGCTGTGATGACTAATTAATATTTGGCACTGGGTTGTCAGGTGTGTCAGGATAACCAACATGTCTAGCAAATTTATTTGTGTCTATGTTAATAATCTCTGAAACTAGATAAATTTAGAATTGTTTGCTAAATTTCTTATTTTACTGTAACAACATTGTTTCCAAGGGGTACCCGTCCTTTTTTAAATTTCAGAGAAAAAAAATTTTAAAATTTTACATACAGAAAAATCACATAAAAAGAAACTAAAATATTTTTAGATTTAATTTGATAGCCTACTTCATTGTGAACATAATGATACTAAATAATAGAAAGAGTACAGTAAATAACTATGTTTTATCAATTTTTTCATAACAAAATTTGAAAACTAACCAAAAATTGCCTTTCAGTGAAAATTTAACTACCAGTTTGAGAGTTGGCAAACAAATAAAAATAACCAATTGCAAAGTGATTGTGCTTTTTGAAATGAACACAAAATCCAATTGTACTTACCTCTTCTTTTACTGTAGGCTCCTGTTCCCAGAAATCTACCCATACTTCCTCCAAATCCTTTTCCTCGTCATTAAGTGATATCTAGAAATACATTAAACTTCTCAAAACCTAATATTCACAAATATCTTTGCAGAAAATACTCTACGTTATTTCCAACCGCTACAACACCTTTATTGATTAATCTATACATAATTAAACATTGTGTATGATTTTCTTAAACTTGTACAGTACAACCTTGGTTATCCAGCCAAATGTGGCGAAGGTCAAGCCGGATACGATAAAAGCTGGATAAAACGTAAGTCATAAATAACTCGATTTTATTGCAGAAACACGTTTAGTAACTGATAACAGACAGGACGTGTAAGTAAGGACAGGGACGCCTACAATTGCCATCTGCGCTCTGCAACAATTGTAATGAAACGAATGATATTTGTCACGATTGCCAACTTCGACGCTGCTTTACAATACAAAAGATATTTAAAAATACAACTGTGTTTTAATTAGGCTATCAAAAATTCTAAGGTAAATTTTATGTAAATTATAAATGTTTACTATTAAATCTTATACTTAAATTTAATTTTAACTCAGACTGAAAACCTTATTCTATTATATAAACAACAGACTGACAATGCCGACGGTGTGTAGGTAAAATGAACAGTTCCACTTCCCCCACTTGCGATATGGACTCTCCCAGCCAGCCAAACTGAACAAACATAAACAACAACGCCAGCTCGGATCTTCAGGCGCATTATTAAATTATTACACAGTATTCAGCGACCGTTTGTTAAGAGATGGTGATTAGTCAATACAGCGCCTGCAATTTGCAAAATGCAAAACCGAAACACTTGTGTATGGTTTTTGTCAGCTACCATTATTATTTTTTTATTCAAAATTATGTAAAAGCTGAGTTTTATAAATAATTTGGACAAAAAGTCCAAAAGTCATTACACTATAATTAAAATTAAAAGTAAACTAATAACAAATGATCTCCTGCCCAAAGCTAAATCCAGTCCATCAAGCCATTTAAGACCTGCCTCACTGTTTCTATATATGCTAGCTAATCCCTCAGTAAAATAGCGCAAGACACACTCAGTAACTATGTGATCCATTGTTTGGATAGAATCCTCCCAAATTACATCACTGATTTACTGTCAATTCCCATTTGTATTTCCAGTAGTTACATCTGCCCACTCCAGTTCGGAATAGATTCAATAATGTAGAGGTGGGTTTCGAGATAATAAGCGACCGTTCTGACGTGGGAGATCCTGGGTAATGAGGAGGTGCGGGGCATTCAAGATCTTATTGAATTCTTTATGTAGTGCATCCTGATGTCTTATTTCTGGAGGAGCTATATTGCACAGCACCGGAAGCCAATATAGTGGAGTTGCCATGAGAGTAACACTAATAGCTCTCATGGCTCTATTAAGTTGGACATCAATCGCTTTTGTATGTGCGTTATTTAACCATATGGTAGCCACTGTATTCAGCACCTGAATAAACCAGTGACAAAGGAGTAATGGAGGACGTGTGCTTTGGCTCCTAAAGTTATTCCAGTAGTATGATATAGTACATTTGCCCTGGTCTTAATTTTAGCTGCTGTTTTTTGAAGATGGCTTTTAAACGTCAGTGATAACCTTACTCTCAGTTACTTTGGATGATCATTGTAGTTGAGTTTATACCATTTTAAAAAGATGCTTAGTTTACGATTAGCTAGTTGATGAAATAGGTGGAAGCAGGCTACTTTGGTTTTTGATGGGTTAAGATTCAGCTTCCAGGTTCTAAAATATTCTTCGAGAGTTCCATAAGTCATAAATAACTTGATTTTATTGCAGAAGATACTTTCTTTGCAGCCGAGAAGGAGCAGCCACCTATACCCCCTTCTTTGCTGCGATTTTGAAGACTTTTTCTATATTTTTTCTGCAGCCTCCAAGACAGGACTTTAAGAGCATCTTTTTCACATTATGTGTGGACTATGTTTTTCAAGCTGTCCAGACAACAACTGCATTTCAACTGAGTCTTTAAGTTATTTAAACTTTTTCCTAGAACCGTTGACACAAGTGACTTGACAAACTTATATGGGACTGGACTATGTTTTCATCTGTACAGCCCAGACCAGAGAACTTATATGTTCACTGCAATTCTATTGTTTCAAACAATATTAAAAACGTAAATAAGATAAATAAAGAAAAACTATGCTAACCAAAAAAATTTTTTAACAAATAAAAAAAACTGTAATCAAATAATCTGACAGTTTTACATCAAAACATTCAGCACTTACCCTCTACATTAGACTTATTGAATATAAACTTATCAGACTTCAGTCCAAGCATAGTAGCTCTTCCCGAACATAAAATGAAAATGAGTGAACTTGAAAACCTAAACATAAAAAAATTACTAAATTCGTAATTATTTTTGTTGAAAGTCTACAACAGGTGGGGGAACCCTAATCCTGGTACATAATGACATTACAGCAAAAAAAAACTGTCAAAAACTTACATTGATTCACTGTTCAAAGAAAAATAATTTGAATGTTGTGTGACAAACATTGAATGTAAGTGCTGAATTAAAAAAATTATTCTGGCTTATATTTGACGATCTTCCCAGTTGAAATTCAAGGAAGCTTTTCTTGGCAAACTTAACTGTGTGTTAGGAATTTTAACTAAAAAAAATTAAAATGTTTACTGTGTGGCGATTTCAATATTGATATATTGAAACAAACAAAAACTCACACCACTTTCATGAGTATTCTACAAGGTCACAACTTGTATTATTTAGTAGATTTTCTTACAAGAGTAACAGAATCATGCAAAAGTGTTATTGACAACATAATAACAAATTTTAACAGGAAATTATTAAAAATATTATGGCTGGTAACAGTCATTTCTAATCATGACACCCAACTTTTAGAAATATTACATTTTAAAACATTCTAACTGACAAATAATACCACTGAATTCTGCAGATCATTTACAAAAATCAAAGAAGATTTATTTCTTAAACAAATAGCTAGTGAGTCTTGGATTGATGTTACTATGCACCTGTTGATAAAAAGTATGTTTTCCATGCAATATTTACATATTACTTTAATGATGTTTTTTTTTCAAAAACGAAAAAAAAGAAAGTAAAATTAAATTTGACTGGATGACATATACCTAAAATATGATCAAAAATAAATTGATGAACTAAGCAAATTATTTCATAAATTCAAAATATGTTAAGATTTCTTTGAAGAATACAAATCTTTTGAAAGGGAAAATCAAATGGCAAAACAAAAACACTATGACAACAAATTGAAAATTCCACAAATATTGCAAAAACCACTAGGAAACTAATCAAAGATGAAAGAGGTAAAAATAATTCTTAATTTGATAATATTTCTTTAGTAAAAGAGAGCAAACTTTTCACTAACCTTCGAGATATCTCAAAAATGTTCATTGATTATTTTTCAAGTGTAATTAAAAAAGAAGTTTTGCCTAAAAATCAAACCACTCATTTTTCAAATACATATCAACCTTATCAAGTTTTAGTCAGTATTTTTTATTCCAAGAAGTGACAGACAAAGAGGTTTTGTTAGCAACTGACTCATTCAAAAACAAGAATTCTACTGGGTTTGATGACATCCCTGCAACAACATTAAAGAAATGCAAGGTTTATCTAAATAAACCACCAACTCATTTAATAAACTCTTCTTTTATGAGTAGAATATTTCCTAACAATTTAAATCTAGCAGATTAAGCCCATTTTAAAGAAAGGCAGTAATGAATATGATGTGTCCAGTTACCTACCATCCTGTATCTCTTTTGCCAATATTTTCTGAAATCTATGAAAAAAATTTTACAATCAGCTAACCAATTACCTAGAAACTAATAGATGAATTGAAAGAGCAGCATGGCTTCCACCCAGGCAAATAAATTATTACAGCAACATCAGAATTCATTGAACAAATAATTAATAATGTAGATAAAAAAATGGTGGAATATTCTTGGATTTAACCAGCGCATTTGACAGTGTCACACCCAATACTGTTAGATATGTTAAAACATCTAGGAATACATAATAGATCTTTAATTTGGTTCAAATATTATTTAAGTAATCGAATGCAGTTTGTTGAAATAACATGTCAAAACAATTTTGAAGTTAAAAAAGTTATATCATCTTAAAGAAAGTTGAAGTATGGTGTCCCTCAGGGATTCATAGTGTATTCGTTACTCTTTTCGTGTTACTTAAAAGGATTACCTGGAGTAATAACTGGAAATAACGCCAGTGTTTGCTTATATGCAGATGATACTAACATATCTTTTATTAATTTGTCAGCCCTCAGTGCAACCATGCCAATCAGCCCTCGATACAGTGGGACTGGACTATGTTTTCATCTGTACAGCCCAGACCGGAGAACCCTGGCACGCTCCTCCTGCAACTATCAGGAAACAGGACCCTCCACGATGTGATGCAGAACTGATCCAGATCGCTGAAAGTCAACGGGCAAACTAAGAGGACCAGGCAAGATCTTTCCTCAGGGTTGAGGACGTCAAAGATAACAGAGACTGTCTCCGCCTCAGACATAGTCAGCCACAGCACACAACTCGCCTCTCAGATAGCCCTAATGAAAGCAGATAAATCCTCGCCATACCGCTGAGGTCGATAGAATCGATTAAAGGAGGATAGTTCCTGCTAGGTTGCCCTCGTAACCAAGCAGGAACAATAAACTCGAGTGCCTCCCTATGAAATATGTTTAGTCCCGTGTCAGGCCAGAGCAGTAGAGAGCCTTTCAGAAAGGCTGCCACAACGAAAGAAACAATCAGGTGAAGTACCTCCTATCCCAAAGTTTAAGTAATCGACCAAAGAAAGTCAGAAGGGTTTCAGGATCAACTTCTTTTAACAAACCCCCCATTACTAACTACTAGACTAGGAGTTGTGGCACGCTTCTGTAATCCAGCTACATGGAGGTCAGGTGTTGTCGGTAATTTGAGGCTAGAGATTCTGGGCACAGTTTTCCCATGTCCGCATAAAGCTCCCCATCAACATGGTTGCCCTAAGGGAGCGCGGGGTGTCCAAGTTAGCTAAATAGGGGCGGACCAGGCCAGGGGAACCTTAGATGCCAATGCGTTCCATTACTAACTACTACCTTATCAACAAATATTTTTTTGAACAACTTCTAAATTTTTCTGTAGCAGAGACGTCAACAGATAAAACCACAATCTGCTCCCACCCTCGGTAGAACAAGCAATCTTTTACGAGAGTGGGTTGCAGTACATAACTTTTTATCCTTTATACACATTAAGAAAGCATGATACTGGTTTAGTACAGACAACAGTCCAGATTGTTTACATTCAAAACAATGTTTTAGTGCTAGCTGGGTCCTAGACATATATTTGGTGGGATTTTGTAGACCCTTAACCATTTATCTATCAGCTGGTTTCTTTTCCAATTACATCAGTATTCTGTTAATAAAACTTCTCAAGATCTTCAAACTCTAATTGGACTGGTTAAATGGTTTCCCTACTGTATTGTGTTCAACGAAGGTAAACAGAGATCCATCTGTACGGTCAGTATCCACTTAAATACGGTATTATGAACTTACAGGAACGGAGATAACACAATGGTCTCACAGACTAGTAATAACTTATGTTTGTCTACAAGCATAATTTCGGCACGAGCCAGGTTGTAATGTTTACAATCGGAAGATCTCAGCTGTTTGTCTTGAAATGTGTGCGCATCCTAGCTGTAAGCAACTAATCGCCTCGTGTAATACGCTCAACGCTTTTGCAGATGCCCAGGCCACTTGGAGTTACCGCCCTTGCAACTGCTCAGCCACTGATTACCGGCCGGGCAACTGAACTAGCCTCGTGTAATTAGTAAGGTCTTATTCAAACAATGTATCCAGAAGAACTAGGCAACTAGCTGCCTCGTGTAAAAGGGGCTAAGTCAGTAATTTCTCATGAGTCAAACTTCTGAAGTTGTAGTAAAAATAGTATTTTGAAAAAATAATTATTGTCTATTTTTTTTGTTTCACAGATTCCTTAGGCAGACAATGACATCATTCAACGTCATTTAACCAGAATTATTAAGAATAAATTAAATAAAATTATTAATTATATTATATTATTATAACATATTGAAACTGCAAAAAATCCGCAATTTAGAGTTAAGAGAGCTATGTTCTTACATTCTTATTATGATATGCCGTCACAGCGTTGTGCCTATTTTAAGGCTAATATGAATGATTATGTGAGTTTAGTCTGGTTCATTTTGATTGTTCCTCAGAAAGAGCCATTTATTAATTCAAACAGTTATCTTGGCTCCTATGCAAAAATACAAAATCTTCAACTGAATACACACAGATCTCGTCTGCGAACATAATCAAGACCGTCTCTCAACAATATACATGATCTACCACATTTTACATTTCGACAGTAAGAAGTAGCTAGATAATACAGTAATCCCTAGATAATTTAGGTTAGCCGCAGTTTGTGAAACCGCAGATAATAGTACCTTATTTAAACGAAGATTGGGAGGTTAAACGGAATTGTGGTGGATGTAGAATCTCGCTACACTCTCCCAACGACGTCGACAAATGGTTGTGTAGTTGTTTAGCTTTTTCTCTGATGATATGGGAGCTTAGGGGAACTCTTTTCCTGGTCTGATCTTCTATACATATGCTCAATGCATTTTCAGTATTTTCAACTCTCACGTCTCGAGAAACAGAAGCAGTTTTGGCACAGAGAAGTCCATTTTCTTTCACGCTACCTCTGATATTTTCCTCGTTTTTCCGAATCTCATTCAATCCAAACTTCCTAGTAAACCTATCAACTTTCAGTGCGTCAAGAATTTTAAATTTTTCCACTAAGGACAGCACGATATGTTTTCTCTTCTCGATCTGAGACATCATAGATGAATGTTGAAAAAGGTTTACTATCAATAACTCACACTTATAATAATGAAAAAGAAAAATCTCAGGCAATAAACTGTAGGCAAGATCTGGTAGGTGATATATACAGACGACGCAGAAAGGACTAGGAAGGAGTGAGTGGCAGACGTGTGGAGTGACAGTGGTAACAGAGGCGTGGTGGGGTAGAGTGGAAGGGGCAGTGAGTCATCCGGCAGGTGAACTTTTAAGGTTCCCAGAGATAGCAGTAATAATATAGCGGTGACTGTACAGTGGCGAACAAATATCAATTTGCATAATGATTTGTTGAATCAATAGTTATTTTATTTTTATTTTTGCATTTTTTTTTTTTTTTTGCTTTCAGGCGAAGTTTAAAGATAAGTGAAAAATATGGAGGGTTTACTGTAATTAGGAATAGTATTAAAAATAAACATATTGGTATCTGCAAGGTGGTATTTATTAAAACAAACAATACCAAAATTAGAATGTTTAACAATGATTGTAGTAGTTCCTCTATTTTAGAAAGGAGACCACATTGGATGTTTATATGCATAAACCAAGAAAATATATTGCTAGTAAATAACTCTATAAAAACATAATCTTGATATTTAATAATGTTGATTTCATTTTTGTCTTGTAATTAATGAATTTGGTTACACAGTATAAAAAAGCTTTTATTTAACTAAAATGTTAAGTTTGTTTGATCCACTGAATAGGTCCCAAGTCTTTTAAGTTGTCAGTGTAACTATTTAAATCACTATCTATATAACAATTAAGTGATTCATTAAAACTACTATTTACAATAGGTTCATTGTTCTTAATCATACAGGTGCTGATTAACTGCGATGGAGAATATATTGGTAAGATGCCCTTGTTGTGTTGTCTTGTCACATTGTTAGTCATTAGACCTTATTGAGTTCATATCCTTGACAGAATGGCGTTGCTGGTTGTAAGTCCAAGAGGGGGTATTCTTGATGGAATTTTATGTTTGGCACCAATTCACAATGCAAAGTCAAGTTCTCTTCAACTATACAGGTTGTTGGTTCAGTCTCATCTTGTAGTGCATTTTCTTTCCAGGGAAACAAGAGGTGTTTGTAATCTTTTCCAATGTCTCTGTAGAAGTACAAGTCATCACATATCCTGCACGTTTATGGGAGGACAGGTGGGCCACTACTACAGTATGTGTATGGGAGGGAGGGTAGGGAAGATTAGATGTTATCTGTACTAATTTCTGTAGCTTATAAAAAGTAAATCATGAAGTACTCATATCAAGCTCTTCTCTTCCTAATACATCTTAAAGTCTTTTAGTCCCAACCGTAGGAAAGTCCATCTCCCACACCATATCTTGGTTTGTCATCCAGCACCAACAATTATCTTGGCTCTTGTCTTCCTTTGAAATTTTATGAGGTTACCAATAAAAACATCTGGAGGTATTTTGTCCCTACTGCATCCCATTGGTGGATAAATTAGTTGCTTTAAACTCTTGACCTTGAAGTCCTCTGTTAGTCTCTTGAAGGCCTCATAATCAAATTAGTATGTTTGAGGATGTACTGAGGCTTAGGGACCAAGCTGTAAAAACTATATCCCTCTTTGGCTTGTTGGAAGGCAGGTTACTGATTCACAAAGTTAGGGATTGTTTTGCCAAAACATTTTTTTTTTTAACTACTGCAACCCCTGCAGACATGTTTTTTCACTTTGATGTCCGTGGATATATAGTGAGAAAATACTGTGAAGGGTTTATTGGAGTATTTATCAATAATATCTGACATTTTGGCCTTTATGACTTGAATATTATTCATTTTTTCGTAATTAGGTATCTATATTGTGTCAGGCAAGAGTGTCTGAAGATGAGATCGAAGCCACTGCAGCTTCTTGTTTTGGTAGGGCCCTTGAGGAAATATACAGCCAGCTGGAGATACTCTTACATACAATCAGTATTTCTTCTTGGTTCAAATGAAGTCCATTTATCCTGTAATGCTTGTTGTAGTTTAAGAGATGATTGAATTATAAGAACTTAATCTAATTCTATAGATAATGATAGCAGCCAGGAGTTACAATGTTCAACCTCAAAGAACTTCTTTCTCTTATATGGTTGCTGGTATAGGTACGGCAGTTCAGTTAAAACAATTTTTGCCATAATGATCTTTGTGAGTGTTTCAGTCATACGAATGATACTTTTTAAAAGCTCAGTATCTCTTGTCTTTATATATACTACCAATTCTAACTTCCTTGGAGTTGCAAAAACATACTCACTACATTCGAATGGCTTTTTTCTAGTTTAAGTCCTCATGTCATATACCAAAATGGTATTCTATGAACCTGCAAATTTAACACACTGAATACATTTTAAAAAGTTTCTCTCCAGTGTCTGTCCTCACATATGTTTTCAAATTGGACTTCTGTGAAGTTATATACAAGACACTGAGTGCATTTAAATGGGTTATCTCACGTATGTATCCTCACGTGTATTTTTAAATTGAACTCATAAAGTTGTATACAGACACTAAGAACATTTAATAGGATTTTCTCCAGTATGTTTTTTTTAAATTGGATCCAATAGAAGATGTATATAGACACTGAGAACATTTAAATGGCTTCTATCCAGTATGTGTCCTCATGTGTACAACCAAATTGGCTTTCTGTAAAGTTGTATAAAGACACTGAGAACATTTAAATAGCTTCTTTCTAGTATGTGTCCTCATATATGCTTTTAAATTGGATCAAAGGGAAGTTGTATATAGACACTAAGAACATTTAAATGGCTTCTCTCCAGTATGTATCCTCATATGTACTACCAATCTGGACTTCTGTGAAGTTGTATAAAGGCACTGAGAACATTTAAATAGCTTGTCTCCAGTGTGTGTCCTTACATGTGTTTTTATACTGGACTCATAGGAAGTTGTATATAGACACAGAGAACATTTAAATGTCTTCTCTCCAGTGTGTGTCCTCATGTGTACCTCTAAACTGGCTTTCCATAAAGTTGTATAAAGGTACAGAGAACATTTAAATGGCTTCTCTCCAGTATGTTTCCTCATATGTACTACCAATCTGGACTTCTGTGAAGTTGTATAAAGACACTGAGAACATTTAAATAGCTTGTCTCCAGTGTGTGTCCTTCATGTGTTTTTAAACTGGACTCATAGGAAGTTGTATATAGACACTAAAAACATTTAAATGGCTTCTATCCAGTATGTGTCCTAATATTTATTTTTAAATTGGATCCATGGGAGGTTTTATATAGACATTAAGAACATTTATTTGGCTTCTCTCCAGTATGTGTCCTCATATTTAGTACCAATCTACACTTCTTTGAAGTTGTATAAACACACAGAGAACATTTAAATGGCTTGTTTCCAGTGTGTGTTCTCAAATTTTTTTTTAACTGGAACCTTGGGAAGTTGTATATAGACACTGAGAACATTTAAATGGCATCTCTCCAGTATGTGTCCTCATATGTATTTAGAATTGGATCCATGGGAGGTTGTATATAGACACTGAGTACATTTAAATGGCTTGTCTCCAGTGTGTGTCCTCATATGTATTTTCAAACTGGACCCTTGGGAAGTTGTATATAGACACTGAGAACATTTAAATGGCTTCTCTCCAGTATGTGTCCTCATATGTACTACCAAACTGGACTTGTGTGAAGTTGTATAAATACACTGAGAACATTTAAATGGCTTGTCTCCAGTGTGTGTCATCATATGTTTTTTTAAACTGGACCCTTGGGAAGTTGTATATAGACACTGAGAACATTTAAATGGCTTCTCTGCAGTATGTGTCCTCATATGTACTACCAAACTGGACTTGTGTGAAGTTGTATAAATACACTGAGAACATTTAAATGGCTTCTCTCCAGTATGTGTCCTCATATGTATTTTTAAATTGGATCCATGGGAGGTTGTATATAGACACAGAGAACATTTAAATGGCTTCTCTCCAGTATGTGTCCTCATATGTACTACCAAACTGGACTTCTTTGAAGTTGTATATAGACACTGAGAACATTTAAATGGCTTCTCTCCAGTATGTGTCCTCATATGTATTTTTAAATTAAACCCATCGGATGTTGCATATAGACACTGAGAACATTTAAATGGCTTCTCTCCAGTATGTGTCCTCATATGTATTTTTAAATTGGATCCATGGGAGGTTGTATATAGACACTGAGAACATTTAAATGGCTTCTCTGCAGTATGTGTCCTCATATGTACTACCAAACTGGACTTCTGTGAAGTTGTATAAAGACACTGAGAACATTTAAATGGCTTCTCTTCAGTATGTGTCCTCATATGTTCTACCAATCTGGACTTCTGTGAAGTTGTATAAAGACACTGAGAACATTTAAATGGCTTGTCTCCAGTGTGTGTCCTTACATGTGTTTTTAAATTGGACTCGTGGAAAGTTGTATACAGACACTGAGTACATTTAAATGGCTTCTTTGCAGTGTGTGTCCTCATATGTGCAACTAAGCCGCACTTCTTTGTGGCTGTGTAAACACACTGAGTACATTTAAATGGCTTCTCTCCTGTGTGTGTTCTCATACTGTACATTGTGGTTTTTTTATCTTTTGAGTATTCTGATGTTAGGCCAGTGTTCTCAAGACAGATTACCTTAAACAGAATAATTTACTTTATAAAGGAAGTACACTTTGCTAATATAAAAGAATCTAGAGCTTCCAGTCATGATTTTTAAAGACTGCATTTACAATATTACTACATTATGAGGCATTGCAGGCAAATTCTGGTCAATACTACTAAGGAGAATCATGATACTGTCTCAACCACAGAGACCAGTAGTCAGGCATTGTTTACAGGTTAGAAAATGTTTTAATGCTTATTGCCTGGTTAAATATTTGCTGGAAAATAGTAGATCCTTATTCATGCATGTTATATGTCAGTCAACAAAGATTTTAGTCAACACAGACCCGATATAGTAATCAACTCATTTTCATACATTAAAATTGAGAGAAGAGTTCATCTATTATGAGAAAACATACTATAACTAAATCTAAACTCACATTGAATTACAGATTTTAATATATCCTAAGAATGAGCTACAGCAACCAAAACAGATTTCTCTGAATTCCAACTACACTGAGCACTAAGCCACTAGTGTCAGAAAGTAATATTGTTGAGGCTGTAGTTTCTACCACCATGACACCTGTCTTGGAATTGTTAACGAGTCTGAAAGAGGAGCTGAAAAGGTTGAGCAGTCATGTTTCACAGTTATAGAGGGACTTGGTCAACAAGACCGACGAGCTGGGGCAATACTAACGGCACAATCTTCTCTGACCTTTGTCAACAAACCAGAGCTATGTAAGGGAGAGCGGGTTCCCACTGCAAGTTTATGGATGTATGGGTCACCACTGCTGTGCTATGCACTGTTTATAGTTGAGTAGGCTGATGGCAGTCTACGATCAAGTCCCATCAATTGAAATCTAAAAACTATCGTTCCAAGCAACTGGTCTCCCACATAAACTCTCTGAACTGAACATTTTGGAATTCTAGTTCCATGTTTCATCTTTTTTAGTGGTTCTGGTTTTCCTGGTGGGCGGAATAATGAAGCACATACCAATTCTTCGCTTTCCTCATCGGGCACTTAAGGACACGCCTCATTAGGCTTCCTGTTTCCCCAACAAAATATTCTTCCGTTTTATTACTAATAGTTTAATAAATTATGGTAAACATATGGAAAGGCAACGTCAAATTGTCTGACTGACTTTGCAATGTTATCAAGAGTGATGGCCCATGCATAGCACTTTACTTTTTGCTCAACTGTAAATGCATTTTCCAATTAAAAGCGCTTGAGGGTACGTCTCATTGGCTTCCTGTTTCCAACAAAATATTCTTCAACAAAGTAAATCATGAAGGTACTCATATCAAGCTATTCTCTTCCTATTACATCTTAAAGTCTTTTAGTCAGAACCGTACGAAAGTCCGTCTCCCACACCATATCTTAATTTGTCATCCAGCACAGCAACAATTATCTTGGCTCTTGTCTTCCTTTGAAATTTTATGAGTTTACCAATAAAAACATCTGGTGGTATTTTGTCCCTACTGCATCCCATTGGTAGATAAATTAGTTGCTTTAAACTCTTGACCTTGAAGTCCTCTGTTAGTCTCTTGAAGGCCTCATAATCAAATTAGTATGTTTGAGGATGTACTGAGGCTTAGTGACCAAGCTGTAAAAACTACATCCCTCTTTGGCTTGTTGGAAAGCCGGGTACTGATTCACAAAGTTAGGGATTGGTTTGCCAAAAAAATTTTTTTTTTTTAACTACTGCAACCCCTGCAGACATGTTTTTTTTACTTTGATGTCCGTGGATATATAGTGAGAAAATACTGTGAAGGGTTTATTGGAGTTTTTATCAATAATATCTGACATGTTGGCCTTCATGACTTGAATATTATCCATTTTTTCGTAATTAGGTATCTATATTGTGTCAGGCAAGACAGTGTCTGAAGATGAGATCGAAGCCACTGCAGCTTCTTGTTTTGGTAGGGCCCTTGAGGAAATATACAGCCAACTGGAGATACTCTTACATACTATCAGTATTTCTTCTTGGTTCAAATGAAGTCCATTTCTCCTGTAATGCTTGTTGTAGTTTAAGAGATGATTGAATTATAAGAACTTAATCTAATTCTATAGATAATGATAGCAGCCAGGAGTTACAATGTTCAACCTCAAAGAACTTCTTTCTCTTATATGGTTGCTTGTATAAGTACGGCAGTTCAGTTAAAACAATTTTTGCCATGATGATCTTTGTGAGTGTTTCAGTCATACGAATGATACTTTTTAAAAGCTCAGTATCTCTTGTCTTTATACATACTACCAATTCTAACTTCCTTGGAGTTGCAAAAACATACTGACTACATTGGAATGGCTTTTTTCTAGTTTGAGTCCTCATGTCATATACCAAAGAGGTATTCTATGAACCTGCACAATTAACACACTGAATACACTTTAATAAGCATCTCTCCAGTGCCTGTCCTCACATGTGTTTTCAAATTGAACTTCTGTGAAGTTATGTACAAGACATTGAGTACATTTAAATGGCTTCTCTCCAGTATGTATCCTCATGTGTATTTTTAAAACGAACTCATGAAGTTGTATACAGACAATAAGAACATTTAAATGGCTTCTCTCCAGTATATGTCCTCACATGTACTACCGATCTGGACTTCCGTGAATTTGTATAAAGATAATGAGCACATTTAAATGGCTTGTCTCCAGTGTGTGTCCTCATATGTATTTTTAATTGGATCCATGGGAGGTTGTATATAGACACTGAGAACATTTAAATGGCTTCTCTGCAGTATGTGTCCTCATATGTACTACCAAACTGGACTTCTGTGAAGTTGTGTAAAGACACTGAGAACATTTAAATGGCTTGTCTCCAGTGTGTGTCCTCATATGTATTTTTAAACTGGACCCTTGGGAAGTTGTATATAGACTGAGAACATTTAAATGCCTTCTCTCCAGTATGTGTCCTCATATGTATTTTTAAATTGGATCCATGGGAGGTTGTATATAGACACAGAGAACATTTAAATGGCTTCTCTGCAGTATGTGTCCTCATATGTACTACCAAACTGGACTTCTGTGAAGTTGTATAAACACACAGAGAACATTTAAATGGCTTGTCTCTAGTGTGTGTCCTCATATGTATTTTTAAACTGGACCCTTGGGATGTTGCATATAGACACTGAGAACATTTAAATGGCTTCTCTCCAGTATGTGTCCTCATATGTACTTCCAATCTGGACTTCCATGATGCTCTAAATTTATCTAGTTTCGGATAAAAACAACATTCTTCTACAAAAACCATGCATAATAGAAATTTGCAGAATTAGTTACCCCGGTCTTTATTTTTGTTTTTTATTTTTATCAATTCACAAGACGTCGATCGTCAAGATATGGGCGAATATGGATTTCGAATGAGTGTGATGAGTGTAGATGAGCAAATGTAGTCATTGTTACAAACTAAGGCCGACTATTCCTTAGAAAGTGTCATTAATTAATAGCCCAATGACAAATGAACAGCCGGTGGTTATCAGCTGATCCTTCTCAAAATGTATTATGACTCTGATTGGGATCGAATTGAGAACCTTTAGCA
Source organism: Stictocephala bisonia (assembly GCA_035578905.1). Classification (NCBI taxonomy): domain Eukaryota; kingdom Metazoa; phylum Arthropoda; class Insecta; order Hemiptera; family Membracidae; genus Stictocephala; species Stictocephala bisonia. The sequence goes on along the minus strand of JAQJVL010001967.1, from coordinate 114,667 downwards.
CATGAAGCTGGGATTGAACCAACTACGCTACCGACCAATTTAAGTTAAAAACCAATTACTAAAAATCTGTATTATGACTCTGATTGGGATCGAACTGAGAACCTTTAGCACATGAAGCTGGGATTGAACCAACTACGCTACCGACCAATTTAAAAATTAAAAACCAATTACTAAAAATCTGTTATACCTACTACATGGTTCAAAGTAGTTCTAAAATTTAGATGAGTATGTGATTTATAAAATAATATATTTGTAGAATTGTTACCTCTGACTGTCCTTAGGATGGATGCCCTTGAAGTTTACAGTATGAAAAATTTTTTGATTGAACAATTAGTTAGTTTCGGCAAGCGGCAGTGTTGCTACTAGACAATACTACTAGCCATAGTATGACAAAAAATATTACAATAGTAAATATCATATGATAAAAATATATACATCTGATATTTACTGTATATATTTTTCAAAACAACTTTACGAATAGGCTGATAATCTTATTATATAGAGCCCAAAAAGAAAAATCACCAAACTAAAAAAGCATTTCTCAAAATTCCATTCATAAGGGAGTAGAAACAGCCCTTTAACATTTCCTTTTTCCCATAACATTAACATTATCATAAATTTAATTTAGTAATTTATTTCAAACAAACGATACTAAAAGCATAAAAATGACACAAAAGCTTGGCTAGTTTGGTTTTCATTAAAAAATGTTTTAAGGTCATTCTACTAAATCTGACATGATTACACTTCTATGCTTCCCCCTAAAGTAGACTTATTGGTTTTTCTAGACTATAAAACTTTGTTAACTGGAAGACCATTATTAGGCTGAGCTTTTATATTGATATGATGGTTTAGAGAGGACCAAGGAGGAAAGGGTAAGCAGGCGTAAGTCCAGCTGTCACTTGCCGTGGGACAAGTACTAATTAATTGTTCAATCTGTAACTGTCACCCACGTCACAAACTAAGGGTGTGCGAGTAGTGATTTTTAAGTTCAAGCCGGGTTAAGTCAAGTAGTTGGCATTTGTTTTGAGTATCGAGTATTTTTGAGCGAGTATTTAAAGAAGAATTTCCTGCTCACCCAAGACAAATGTAAAAGGCAGACACTGTCCTAAGCCTATGTTCTGCCAGACTCATAAATTTATGCATCTAAAATGAACACAATAATTTTGATTTGTTGTTTTTTACTCTAACATTTGATAAATAAAACTTTTTACCTCCTGCCTTTCTACATTTTTATGTGGCATTGTTTTGTTTAACCTATTTCCTTAACTCATGACTAATATGATGTAAGAAAGCATATTATTAATTGAAAAAACGTGAAGATTTCATCTGTTCACTCATATCACAGATCGGATTTTCTATGCAAGCCAAATATACTCTTTCACAGCCAGCCGATATTTTTATCTGGTGGTTCCGTTCAAAGTGTACAGTAGAAAACGTACAGTAGTGAAACTTGTTGACAAAAGCTGAATCCAACCAAACTAATCCTAAAATTCAAGCGTCATCGCCAAATTCAGTCAGTTGCTTTCAGAATTGCCTCCTCTCAACAAAAAATTGATTGTGTACACACCATGAAAAGTGGATCTGTGGGTATTTAATTTAGTAATAACAAGGTTACAATTAACTGGAAATAAGTTGTCTATTATATAATCAAATTTGAAAATCTAGATGACAAAGTAGTTCAATCGGTTGATAATAACTAATCAGGTTTACTAAAAATAAATGTTAAAATCGCTTAGGATGAATTAGTTTTTAATTAATGATCGAAAACAAAATGTGTAAACTTAAAACTACTTCAATACATAAGGCTATATTGAACAACAGATAAATAATTATTTCATAACGAGAAATTTATGAAAACCTGGCATATTCAAATGAAAACCATGGACGTAGTCAGCTAATATAATAGCTTTAGAAAAGGTCTTCCTACAACATGTTTCTCACTCAATTGTGTGTCGGCACTGGTGGCGCAGTGCTGTAACCCAGCTACTCGGGGACAAAGTGTTTGGAAGATTGTAGGCGATAGGTTGGATGCTCGGTCCACTTAATAACGACATGGCGTCCGCTCAATGGTTGCTATCGGCGAGGACACTACTACAGAATTATGGGGTGTCCATGTTGGGTGGTAATCATTGTACGGATGTTGTGTGGGAGAGATAACTGAGTATCAGGCTTGTCAATCAGCTGAAAATCAGACCAGCACTACGTGGTTAGGATTCCACGTAAAGCTGTAGGTCCCTTAATCCTATTTTGTAAGCTTAAGCGGCTGGAGTCATTATTAACAACTAGTTCTTCCGGTGTCAACCGCGTCAAAGGACTATTTACAATATATACAGTTCCAGACGTTTCGCCCATGCTACGATGTGGCATCCTCAGTGGTTAGGCTGAGACTGAAGATCCGCAGTCGCTCTGCCCAATATATAGCGATGGCGCAGCTGTCATGTGTCACGTAGGCCAACTGACCCGAGTCTGAGGTCACGTACGCACTTCCGCGTAAGCTATGATATTTTTAACTTCTTAAGAAGTGCGTATAATGCAGATAAAGGAAATGCTTCAGTTGTTATGAACATTGACAAGTATAAGGAGAAGATGAAAGAAATGTTACAAGAAGGGCCCTATAAAAACATTATAAATCCTACTAGAAGAATATGTACGGCAGTAACAAAGGCAATCAAATCGGCAGTTCACTTAGAAGACAACATCAAGAGTAGTTTAATCACATCAGATCCGAGGCCTCCTTTGTTATACGGACTACCGAAGATTCACAAGGATAACATACCTATGCGTCCAATCATCAGTTCAATAGGATCCCCTACATACAAGATTGCCAAATTTATAACGAAGCACTTAAGTGAATACGTTGGGAAGACTGAATCTTTTGTGAAGGATTCCAGACATTTTATCAGCATCATAAGAGGGATTATACTTTATGAAGATGACATCCTTGTAAGTTTCGATGTAGAGTCACTTTTCACCAAGGTGCCGATTTCTGAAACCGTAGAACTAATCAAGGACATCCTAAGCCCTGAATTAGCTGAACTTGCGGACCTATGCCTACGATCAACTTTTTTCTACTTCGATGGCAAGTTCTATGAACAAGTAGATGGAGCAGCAATGGGTTCACCTTTATCACCAGTAGCAGCTAACTTGTACATGGAACACTTCGAGAAGATGGCTCTACAATCAGCTGAACATAAACCTAGGAACTGGCTTCGTTACGTGGATGACATTTGGGCGGTCTGGCCACATGGAAGGGATGCTCTGGATGGGTTTTTACTTCATCTGAATTCAATCCATCCCAACATAAAGTTCACCATGGAGATCGAGAGGGGAAAACAACTGGCGTTCCTGGATGTTCTTACTACACGGAAGATAGATGGATCAATAGGCCATGCAGTATACCGCAAACCAACCCATACGAACAGATATCTGAATGCCGCCTCACATCACCATCAATCCCAGAAAATTCTGTCATAAATACCCTTATAAACAGAGCAATCCACATATCGGACAAAGAAAGCTGGAATGGAGAAAAACACCTGCTAAAAACTACATTGAATTGTAATGGATATAACAAGATGGACATCAACAGAGCTTTCAAGAAACAAATATCTAAATTAAATAGAGAAGCTCAACCAATAGGAAACCAGCAGACCAATGATAGTTCAGCCAATCAAGATGGAGGACAGCAATCGACCAATGCAAGAAAACCAATGGCGTATTTACCATATATCAAAGGAACAACAGACAAAATTGGAAGAATTTTAAAGAATAATGACATCAAGACAATATTTAGGCCACCGAATAGACTACAAGATTTACTTCCACCTTATAAAGATAAGATACCTCTATCTAAGCCTGGCGCCTATGAAATACCATGTGACTGCGGTTTGAGACCCATCCCCCCACCAAAGCTGGAAAGCGTGCCAACTGGGGGATGGCTCAAAACAAGTCGAGCGATGGGATCACGGGTGGCAGTTGGAGGGTCCAAAATAAAACTCGGCAGCTGAGCGAAACTAATTTATTACAAAAAAACCACTATTAACATAATCAAAAACGGCAGAAGGCCACAATATTAATTCGTACTTAAATAAATAATCAACACACTAAAATTAACAAGAACAACAAACTCTACAAATACCAAATTTAACAATTAACAACTACATGGCCTATCTGCAGCCTAGCTTGAGACACCCAAAACGTAAGACAAATTTATTAAAGATTTAAAAAATGAACATTTCGGAACAAATTTAGATAACCCCAAATCAACCCGGCAATTTAGCCCACAGCCCATAATTCCACCGAGGCCAGGGAGTAAGCCGGAATCCCTGGGCAGCTCCGAATAGGAAGTTAAGCAAAAGCACAATAATCCCCTTTTGGTGAGTTTAAAAATTAAATAAGTTAAAAGAAAATATAACACGGTACCGTTCGAGTAAAAATTCACTTCAAAAACACCCCCTAATACATTTAACAAAAAATAAATAACGATCACTAGGCCTAAACAAAACAATAAATAATAACATAACTTAACCATAGGGACCTAACAAATATAAAATCTAAAAAATATAACAACAAATAAAACTAACTAAATAACTAACAATAAATATCAACATAAGCTTTTTTTTTCTTTTTCTTTTTTTTCTCTCAAATTTGAAATATATATATCCCTAGCAATGTCCCCATGGCTGTGTTGCATCACTTTTCTAGTTTTAGGCCTAGGCCACATTAAATTGTTCCACCACCATTCTTTTCTTCTTTTTTTTTTTTTTATATATTTCACTGGTTTTTCTTGGTTTATCTTTTTATGTAAAAATTTCAACAGCAAAACCCCCAGCTCAGCCGCCAGGAAAACAAACTGGAATACACTGACCTGAGGACAGGAGACTTATGTATGTACCCAAGATGTAGAGCGGGTAGCTAGCGACTCCAGGCTTCAACATGGTCCTCAGGCCAGGCTAGCAGTGCAGATGGTAGAACTTTGCCCGGACGACCGGCTGAGGGAAAATGTCCCACTCGAGGACCCTGGACTGCAAGGTCAAACACAGCCATTAACAATAGTCCAGCCACAACCACAAAAATTACACCTAACAACTAAACATGAAATGGCAAAACAAAACAAGAACAGACAAAATTGTACATGATTGGAGCACCCTTGATAATTAAAGATAAAATTTTAGGCTATGACTAATTATGTTGGAAACTCAGATTTAAAACAAATTACAAATCAACAAATTACCAAAGGATTAATTACGTATATGGAACTAAAAATGATAAACTGAGAACTAGGCTATTGAAACAGGAGAAAATTGTTATAACCTGAAAATCAAACGGTACAGATAGGCTAGGCTATTGGCAAAGAACAAAAACTATGGTAAAACGGTAACTCCAACTGAAAAAAGGTTCAATAAACATTATACAGAATTACAATTGAAAATAAAACAAGATATAATAAGGCAATTACTGGTAAGACTGTAACCCTGAGCACATGGCTTTAATCTAGGTTAACACATCTAGAAAAAGAATACAAATTTAACAAAACTCTGAAAACACAAGTAAGCCCGTTGAAAATTATTTAAACAAAAGTATTTTCACCAAAAGGGTGATTAGATATTAAAACTTACAAAAGAACACTTACGTTTTGGGAACCTTAGCCTAACATATTCTCGTGACGAATGGCTGCTGAGAACAAGTGAACAGACAGGCCAACGACCGAAGCTGCTGGAACACGGAACGAAACGGAACTGGGCCAACGGCCACCAACTACGCGAAACGCAGGGCAAAAGCGAATCTCAGGCAGCCTGGCAGACAACGACGAAAAAAAAAACGTAATGTACCGGTCAAAGACCCGGTACAGGTTCAGTTTATATAGGAGAAACAAAGAGACAAGTATCAACAAGACTAAAGGAGCATATAAGACATACTAAGAACAAAGATGTCGATAAGTCAGCAGTAGCAGAACATAGTGCCCTTACTAAACATGGAATTTTATTTGACAAGACCAAAGTATTGGCCAACATCCCGTTTTATTATCCGAGAAGAGTTAGGGAAGCCATTTAGATATACAAAAGAGGGGATAATTTTAACAAAGAAGATAGCATGAAGTTGCCAAGAACATGGGGACCAGTTCTTAAGAAGTTAAAAATATCATAGCTTACGCGGAAGTGCGTACGTGACCTCAGACTCGGGTCAGTTGGCCTACGTGACACATGACAGCTGCGCCATCGCTATACATTGGGCAGAGCGACTACGGACCTTCAGTCTCAGCCTAACCACTGAGGATGCCACATCGTAGCATGGGCGAAACGTCTGGAACTGTATATATTGTAAATAGTCCTTTGACGCGGTTGACACCGGAAGAACTAGTTGTTAATACTGTAGGTTCCTTAGTTGGCCTGGCTGTTGGGCTATTAATAAATTGCCCTTTCTGAGGAACAGTTGAACTCAGTTAGTAACCAGACTACACTCATCCTCACTCATCCTACACTCATATAATCATTCATATTCGCCTTAAAATACCAACAACGTTGTGTCGGCGTCTCATATGTAAGCATTGATTGTTTTATATTTTACATTGACATTGTTGTAACAATATGAGCAGCGAACCGTTTAGTGAGTTTACGAATCAAAATTATCGTATTTTACCACCTTTTACACTCCAACTGTGCTATTGTCTAACCTAGTCAGGAAACCGTTCAACAATTTGACAGAAAAACATATCATATGCGTAAATGTTACACACAGTTTTAGCGATCAAGGTGTCAATGGAATAAAAATTAATATATGTTCGCCACAGAAATATATATATATATATATATATATATATATATATATATCTATTTTGTATTCAACGGAAAATAAATCAATAACGTTATGTTACACACTGCTAGAACGCCATTATCGTATTTTTTTATGTTATGATACAGTATTTTCTTAGCTCAAATCATTGGACACTTCCCTGCTCAGATTAAAAAACAGAATAGACCTAAATCAACTCGCGACAAATACTGTATACAATAGTTTCAGTTCCAAAAAGGAGCTGAACAGTTCCTTGTACGTGCAACACGAATACAACCGATATGAATTTTTGCCTAGAAGAGATGGGAAGTTCGGTTCTTGGGATGTAAAGTGACCCATTCTAAGGACAAATTTGATTGAGCGATATTACTGATATGAATAAAAATAGGTTTATTTTCCACTGCGTACAGACCATTAGATTTGTGTTGGTAACAGGTCTTTATAGCATCTTGATCTAGATCTCTCGTCCCCTTTCTTGGTTCACAAAGACATTAATCAGCACTTCTGTTTTAATCACGCTATTTGAGGTTTGGTTACAAGTGACTAGTTGACTCCGTCAAGCAACATGTGTGATCGCTACCTTCCCAGCTCTGTTGTTAACTTTGAGTTGAACTAGTTCAAATCAAAATGAACAAACTCTTTCACTCCGTTGACTAGTTCATTTGACTGTTGTTGTGTACTACCAGTTCTTAGGCGTATTGTTTAGTAATTATGCATACCAAACTGATAACGTGTGATTAAGGGTAAAATAAAAACCAAGGAAGCGTACAGTTTTCGTTCATAACTTATACAACTGTTTACTCTTTAAACTAAAATAAGATGTACCAGAAACAGAATAGTCCATAAAACTAACCAGCTCTAGCTCTGTCCAATGGTATATAAATTGTGTTCTTAGTGTCAATAAGTGTATTATAAGAAAGGTTAGAAACATTTGCAGTGTAACCAACTAATTTTCAACGGTTGGCGATTTGGCCCTGCCATAGATCAGAGCCTGTTAGTGTCTTGTGATGCACAGACGAACAGCTAAAATTGAATTCTTTATGCTCTGTCCATATTCTAGTACAAGTATATTACAATCAATCTAACCTCTGAAAGTGGAAGTTTCTCTTCATGTATGTCGATCAAATTGTTTTCCTCTTCGCCATCTTGGGATATCTAGGCATACAAAGTAAGACGATCAAACAAACCATATATATTCTTTATCTAACCTGAAATATATCCTTGATCTATGTAAATAAATGTTAATTAATTTACAAGTAAACATAATGTTATATCTAATTTTTACATGTTTACAAAGTAGTTATAGAATGTAGATGAATACCTGATCTGAAAAATAAATATACAGTAGACCCTCGGTGATCCGAGGTAATTGGGACCGATATCAACTCGGGATATGTAAAAAATTGGATAATACAGAGGTTATGGTAAAAATAATATAAAAGCCATGAAAAACGTACAAAACTAGTTTATTACAAGAAAAAACACAAGATATTGTAAATGTAGGAACAGTCATGTAATACAGTAGGAACATCAGGTTATGTCTTTTAAAAGTTTTATTGTATTAACGAAGGATGACAAGAACTTAGGAATAAGTATTCCATTTTAAAACTCTACAACAGTTGGTAAAAAACTACAATAGAATTTAACTGTAAAAATCTAATGTAACGTCCATAGGCAGCATTTTGGATGGGCAATTCCCTTTAATGTTACATCTGTTGACAACGAAAGCAGAGTTATGTTCATTCATGTTAACCGATCTTCCAGTGTCATTGCCTCACCCTACCTTTTGTATTTCATCTATCTACGGTCCTCGGTAGTATTCGCATCTTGGTTTTAAGTGCAGGGTACCGTTCAGTCCAATTACCAAACAAAATTATCGTATTTATCCTGTCATTTGACATATTCTGCATTACTCTCTTAATAGTGCAGGGAACCATTCAACATTTTCACGGAAGAATATTATCGTTTCAATACCATATTTGTCGACATATTGGCGACAAAAACACTGATTGATTCATCATTTCAATTTCGTTATAAGAATTCAATTGTCAACCATTACCACTCATATCAAAACTCTTGAATAAAATATTGGACAGTAACAACAAAAAATAGCTACAATATTTCCAATACTGTATTATAAAATCACAAAAGTCAACACACTAAAACTACCACATTTTTTTGCAAGAGCAGAGTGGACTAAGCCGATGGTGTCAGGTGGTGATGTGTCATGCATGAGTGAATGCATTTGGGTGGGAAAATCTTTCCTATAGAAGGGTACATTATCATAAATATGTCACATGACGGCCCTGCAGCGCCCTAACCTAGCTCAAACAGCCAATAGAGACATTGATTACTTGTCAAACAATTATATGATGTCGTGCTATAGATTTCCTTTTATTAGTAGCTTTATGTTTATTTTTCAGCGTCTGATGACTAGCTCAGTTAACCCGAAGCCTCAGTTAAACGAGGCTCGGATAACCGAGATTCTAATGTATTTGTAAAATTGTTAGCTCAATGTCCTTAGAGTGCCTGCTTGCAGTTTACGGTTGAGTGAGTGAAAAAAAATTTTGATTGAGCAATTAGTCTGGGCACGCAGCAGTGTTGCTACTAGTCAATGCTACTAGCCATCTAACTGATTAATAAACATCAAATGATAATAATATTAGATATTCAACACTTCTTCAAACTACATTATGAATAAGCTAATAATGTTTTCATGAGAGAGCCACCTCTTCACTCCTCATCCAAGTCCAGCTGTCACTGGCTGTGAAACCAGACTAATTGTTTGATCTGGGTCTGTTAGTCCATAAAACTAACCAACTCTTGCCCTTTACGATGGTATGTAAATATTTTCATAGAGTCAATAAGTATATTATAAAAAGGTTTGAAACATCCGTAGCATAAACAGCTATTTTCTAATTGTTGGTTAGGAACAGATATAACCAACTTATTTTCAACGGCCACCGATTTGAAAGTTAAAATGAGTGTAAAAGAACTTCCATTGTGTATAAAAAAAAATATTCCAAAATAGCTAAAGTTTCTAAATTATATCCAGTTTTTGGATATATAGTATTATAAATATTGAAAGGTTAACATTGTTATGCCTTTTCACTCTCTACCCTCACAGCAATTGAAACCTTGCTGTTTGTAGGCAGGTCGCTAAACAACCGCGACCGTAGCACTACTGCTCTAGTATGTTAATCAAATTTAGATAAAAGAAGATGAGGATAAAATATAATTAAAAGTCTCATTTATATAATTTAGAAATAGGGCGCACCGAATTGGTGTTTGTGAAAACGGATATTGGTAAATTTCTCTACCTCCGTGCCCAACTAGTAATTCCTCATTGGATTACTTATTTATCGTTGTCATGTAGTGGCTTCGTGCCTATCTACATCTGAAGAGACTAAAATGACGTCGAAACAACAGTATGCACACTTCCGCCCTGAAAGATGGGTCGGTCGTATTTCACTTAGCGCAGGCACAATCAATTTAGAATTTCCAAACCACGCCGTTGCAAAAGGCCGTCAACACACGAGTCGTAACGTGCGACAGCTCTAATGCTCGGAGAGATTGGAGTCCGGTTTTGGAATTTTAATTAATTGGAGAATTGGCATAGGGTAAGACCCTCACCAACCTTTCAAAAATAATGAACCTGTAAGAATAGCGCTAGTGATATCCCTTCACTAATTACGCGTATCCGGTTGAGTTGATTAGTGAGCAAATGCTGATTATAATTGCAGCTATCAACCACGAATTGTGGGAACTCGCTCGATCGCCGGTTAGTGTCAGCCGGATGGCGAACATTCAGTGCCAATCCTGGATGTATTTACGATCACATGTCATCATCGTGCTTTAAGCACTAATTACAGTTGCACGTTTAGGCTTTTACACAATTCGTGTATGTACGTGCAAAGAACCTTTTCGGAACTGAAATTATCGTATATTTCTTGCGAGTCGATTAAGGTCTATTTTGTTTTTTAATCTCAGCAGGGAATCGTCCAATGATTTGACTTAAGAAAATACCGTATCATATTGTATAAAATATGGTAATGGCGTACTAGCAGCGTGTGACACAGCATTATTGATTTGTTTTCCGTTAAATAAAAAAAATATATATATATCCGTGGCGAACGTCTATTAATTAATATTCCGTAAACACCTTAGATCGCCAAAACTGTGTGCAATATTTGCGCATTCGATATTTTTTCCTGTCAATTTGTTGAACGGTTTCCTGACTAGGTTAGACAATAACACAGTTGGAGTGTAAAAGGTGGTAAAGTACGATCATTTTGATTCGTAAACTCACTGAACGGTTCCCTGTTCACATTGACGTCGATGTAAACTTTAAAACAATCACGAATCAACCCAAGTGAAGGAGAAACATGTTGGAGGACCTTTTCTAAACAAAATACGACGAATTTAGAGATTCGGAAAATAATATTTAATGAACTGAAGCCTTATCAAACGTCTCGTTTTTTATTCAATCAAATGAAGTGTAGTTTATTCAAATCAAATGAGTGTAGTTGGATAAAGGATGTGCCCTTTTAACAGTCAGAAGTTTTATCCAAGTTTTATTTTTTTAAATAGTTTTATCAAAGTTTAAAGTGGTTTTGGTGAACATAGGAAAGTACCAAGGGTATTAGCTGATAATAGTTTGTTAAATGTACTAAGGAATTCTGTAGTTTTTCAGTTTTATTATTATTTCTTACATGAAGATAGGCCTAGCTGGTTGTTTTTTTAATATGAATAAAAACACTGTTCAAACAAATGTATCATTGAGGATTTCATCAAGATTTAACACATTGTAAAACATAACACTTTTTCAGTTGTTTTAAAAATATTCAACTAAATTTTGTTTAATTTGTAAGATAAAGCTGCACAAGTTAATAAATGCTTTGGGCTACGTTGTCACAATGACTGTCTACGTCATCTTAACGACCTGATAAAGTTTGCATAGAACTGGTTTTATTTAATCAAGACTAAACCAACTAAGACACTGAAGTTTGACCAGTTTAACTGTCCACAACAGACAATCTGTCTAGTCTGTTATCTGGTAGCTTGTGACAAAGCCCATACACTACTCATAGTTATTGCAATAATTCATTGAAAAGTACAAATCTGTCTGTTCATCTGTAAAAAAAAAAAAATTTATTATAATATTTAATTTTGTTTTATTGGTAATCATACAAATATTTTAACAAACATTTTAATAAATAAGAATAATTATAATATTATTGGTGTTTGGAGAACTGATGGGCATTGTTTCAAAACTTATTCATTCATAATCTTTTGCTGTATGAAATTTTAAAGAAATAATTTGCAGTAAAAAGAGGCAAAATAGTTATTCAAAACAAATTATTTAATTATAATTTGGTATATAGTCATTTAATTAATTTTAAAAATGGCAAAAACCAAGAATAAGAAAACACCTAAGAAATATTCTTGTGGGTCTTGCAACAAAAATATAACAAGGACTAGTTATAGTGTTTTTTGCAAGGGTCAATGTAAACAATGGTATCACCTTAAGTGTATAGACTTGAGTATTTCACAGTTTAATACTCTTTATGACACAAAAGAATGCTGGCTCTGTGCTGACTGTGAGGCGGCGGAGGAGAATGCTAGATCAGATAACAATTCAAGCATAGCTAGCTCCAGCTGCAAAGGTGATGCTGTTTTAAATGATTAAATTAATACACTACTGACTGACGAAATAGAGAATCAAAAATCAATTATTTAAGTCCTCAGTGAGGATATTGCACAAGCGAGAAAATTAATTAGTAATTTACAAAAATTGGTTCTTGAGAGAGATGAAGAAATAATCAAACTGAAGTATAAAAATAACGACTTTAAGGTGGTATCACGTGGCGGTATTAATGCAAGACAAAGCCTACCGAGTCAGTTTGAAATTCAAACAAAAAATGTCTTTCAACCCTTGCAAAATTTTTAAGAAAATGTAGATCTTACAGAAAGTAGCATACCAATGGAAACACACACTAACGTAAATAAAAATTCACAGAAAACTAAAGTCAAACCTATTCAAGAAAATAATAAATTTGTAAAGCAAATGTCCTGTAATAAAGTAAAAAAAATACTATTGTGTTCTGATAGTCATGGCAAAAACCTAGTGTGGCACATCAATAAGTGCCAAAAGACGTATGAAAGTGTCGGTTTTGTCAGACCTGGAGGTAGATCTGAGCACGTACTTAACAGAGAAAATATAGCTTGTGAAATTGAAAATGAAGATGATGTTTTAGTTGTACTGTGCGGAACAAATGACGTAGCTGCAAATGAAGCTGAAAAATGTTTCACTGGCATTAAAGAAACTCTTACTCAGATTCACAACAATAAAGTTGTCATTGTTGATATACCAGTCAGACATGATCTTGCAGATTGGTCTTGTGTGAACAGAGAAGTAAAAAATACAAATAAGGCCCTAAAAGAACTGAGTAAGTCATATCCGAATGTGTCACTTGTTGAGGTGAGCCTTACTGAGAGACATTTGTATACCCGTCATGGGATGCACCTGAATCGCTGGGGTAAGCGGTGGCTCGCTGAGGTGATCTGTAGAACAATTCAGCTGGATGGTTCATTTAACAAATTAAGTTCTCAAGCTGATTGTGTCAAATTGAATAGTTCTTGTCCGACTCATGTCTTGGTGCTACCTGACAGTGCACGGACTCATGACAATGCATCGGTCACTGGCGCTTCACAGGTCCCGGAATGTGCATTACAGGTCAGCAGTAGAGACAGTGTGATAATGGGAGATAACAATTCTTTCAACGAAAGTGAGACACGGACCCTGACTGCATCTGCTTCGGATCCACTGGCTGACTCATGGTTCACGTTATTATTTAATACCACACTTTAGCACTAGAATACTAGAATATTATTTAATAGTAGACCTAACTCTAGTTCTTTGGATAATCTGTGTAATATAGGTAATCAATTTGATACTTTAAATACAAGTGGCATAAGTAATAATATTAAGAATAAACAGGCTACAAAGATTAAAATTTTACCCAACTTAAAGGTATTGACATTAAACATTAGATCACTTAAGAATAAAGTTGGCCACTTAGAATCAATTTTGGAGCATCGTGCCACTGATATTTTATGTTTAAATGAACACTGGCTTGAAAAAGAGGAAATTCCATTGTATGTCCCTGATGGTTTCATTCCAGCTTCGTCGTACTGTCGTAAACCTCCTCTCATTCATGGAGGTTCTTCAATTTTGTTAAAAAAATCTTTAAATATGAAGTTATTGATGTTTCAGATTTCTGTTTCGACTTTGTTTGTGAACCCTCTGTAATTAAATTAATAGAATATGATTTTATTATTTTATGTATGTATAGAACTCCCAACTCTGATTTTTATGTTTTTGTAAACAAGTTAGAAAATTTATTACTATATTTAATGACCAAGCCACATAAGTTCTTTGCTCTGGCTGGTGACTTAAATGTTAACATTTTAGAACTAAATAAGCCAAATGTGCAGTACTTCCTTAATATTCTTAGGTCAGTAAATTTGTATTACGCTAACAGCCTACCAACAAGAGACTCATCCTGTTTGGATAATTTGTACACTAACATAAACAAAGATTTATATACTAGCTCCCTGCTAAAACAGGATATAATCTCTGATCATGCTAGTGTTTTTGTTGATTTCTCTCTAAATGTTATGTTTGATGATGATATTAGAAAAGAAGAAACATATAAAAAACGTCTTATATCCTTAGACAGATTGTGTAACCTTAAAGAATGTTTGAAAAGTGTTGATTGGTCACCTTTGTGCAATCTTCAGGATGTAAATAGTGTTTTTCCTATGTTTGTAAATATATTGTTAACTAATTTTAATTATTACTGCCCATCAATTAGAGTAAAAAAAGGGTGTAAAGGCGGTCACCGTCTATCAGGGAATTGGTTTACCCCTCAACTCCAGTTGATGCGTACCCAGTTGCTTGCTCTATATGACAAATGGAAATTAGGTGCAAACCAACTTGATAAGACCAAGTACATCCAATATAAAAAATTGTATTACAAAGCTATCAATGAAGCTAAAAAAGTATTTAATGATAAGATGATTCTAAATGCAAAAAATAAATGTAAGAAATCTTGGGAGATTGTAAAAAATGAATCAGGACAACACATGACTACTACAAAAATTCCTCTTTCTGCAGATATATTGAACAACTACTTTGTATTAGACTGCCTAGTTTTTGCAAAAAATAATTTTAGTGAAATTGACAGACATGAATTTGTTCATAATTATTGCACCAGAAATAGATTTAACATAATGACTAGTCAGTGTCGATATAGCTCTACAATTCATAGTTTTACTGAGCAATCTAAACGATATTTTAATTTATTACCGTACAATATAAAATGTTTAAACAATATTCAATTTAAAAAAACACTAAAAAAATATCTGTTGAAACTGTGTCCATATAATGATGATGAATTTATAAATGATGTTAAAGTTAATTTTAAATCATAGTATAAGACAATTGTGACATTGCCATGCATGTAAACTTCTTGTAACGGCAATAAAGATTTGAATTTGTAAATACAGATATCAGTACTGTAAATAACAAACAAAACAATGTAAATTACTCTGATCTTCTGAGAAAATTTCCCCGACCTGAAATATGTAAAAATGACTTTAGATGGAGGGTAATTTACCAAAAACATGTTAAGGATATAGTCAATAAAATGAGCAATTCTCGGAGTGAAGATATATTTGGTCTATCTAATTATGTAATAAAAAGTATAATAGATGCTATTCTAGTTCCACTTGCTTATCTCATTAATCTCATATTGATTGAAGGCCAGTTTCCACAATGTCTAAAATTAGCCAAAGTTAATCCTATTTATAAGAAGGGTGACAGAAATAAGCCTGAGAACTATCGTCCAATTGCAATAGTTCCCATACTAAGTAAAGTAATTGAATCTTGCATTTTGGAGCAATTGCATGGTTATTTTGTCTCAAATAATTTGTTATACCCCTCCAGTTTGGTTTTAGACTGAATCATTCCACTATTATGGCTGTTGAGGCTGTCCTCAACACTATTTATACTGGTTTTGAAAACAAACTTATCACTGGGTGCAGTTTGATTGACTTGAGCAAAGCTTTTGATTTGGTGTCACATTCAGTGTTGTATAATAAGTTAGAGTACTATGGTATTAGAAATAAGGAGTTGCAACTGGTTGAAAGTTACCTTAGTCATAGAAAACAAATTGTATGTGTAAATAACTGTTCGTCTGACCTGTTAAGTGTAGTGAGAGGGTACCCCAAGGCTCTGTCCTTGGACCCTTTTTATTCTTAGTATTTATAAACGATTTTAGTTATAATATACCTTTAACATCAGTGCTATACGCTGATGACACAACATTGATCTGTTCTGATACTAATGGTTCGGGTAACAAGTCTCAACTTGCTACATCTCTAGAACTAGCTAAAGTGTGGTATTCTGCCAATAACTTAATTTTAAACGATAGTAAGACTGAGCACATAATTTTTTCGTTGAAAAATAATTTAGATTTAATAGATGACAACTTTCTTAAATCAGTCAAACTTCTTGGTATTTCTTTAGATAGTGCACTTTGCTGGGATGAACATGCTTTTAGTCTGTAAGAAATTGTCAAGGGTGCTATTTTTAATACGAAAACTAAAGAATTGTGTGAGTCCTGATGTGTTATTGATGGCATACTTTGGTCTTTTTCACAGCCATTTAAGTTACGGTGTACGTCTCTGGGGCAATTGTAGTGCTGCTAAAAAATCTTTTATTTGGCAGAAGAAGGCAGTACGAGTGTTGGCTGGAATATCTAATCGGGAATCCTGCAGAGAATATTTTTCCAATTTTAAAATCATGACACTTGCCAATATGTATATTTATAATAATTTAATCTTAGTTAAAGAAAATATAAATGGCTTTAATACTCACAGTTTAGTACACGATTATCAAACAAGAAACAAACAAGACTTGGTTACACCAAGCATTAGATTAAGTAAAACAATGAAAAGTTATCAATATCAACAATTTAAACTATTTAATAAGCTACCATTAACAACTAGAATATTACCAAATAATAAATTCAACCAATTTATATCTAAGTGGCTTAAGGGCAACGTTTTTTATTCAGTTGAAGAGTATATGACTTGTGATATTGTATGACTAGATATTTGTAATATATACCTACCTTTATTTTAATCATAGTTACTGTTGTAAACATAGATATACTCGTATATATTATTTATTTTTAGATATAAACTGACGAAGCCTATTGTAATTGTATAATTATTTAATGGCTAATAAAAATCTTGAATCTATTCATAAGTTTATATTTCAGACTGCATTTCATCGCCTATATCGGCTAGACCTATTAGGCTTATATTAGCCGACTACGTCTATGGTTTTCATGAATTTCTCGTTATGAAATAATTATTTATCTGTTGTTCAGTGTAGCCTATGTATCGAAATAGTTTCAAATTGCACACAATTCATTACCGATCATAATTTTAAAACTAATTCATCCTAAGCCACTTTAAAATTTATTTTTAGTAAACCTGCTTAGTTCTTATTATCAATCGATTGAACTACATTCTTTGTCATCCAGATTTTCAAATTTGATTATATAATTCACAGCTTATTTCCGGTTAGTTGTAACCTTGTTATTACTGAATTAAATACCCACAGAATACAGATCCACTATTCTTGGCGTGTACACATTCAATTTTTTGTTGAGAGGAGGCAATTCTGAAAACAAATGACTGCATTTGGCGATGACGCCTTAATTTTAGCATCCGATTGGTTGGATGCAGCTTTTGCCAACAAGCTTCGCTACTGTACGTTTTCGCGGTACACTTTGAACTGAACCACCAGATAAACATATCGGCTGGCTGTGAAACAATATAATTGGCTTGCATAGAAAATCTGATCTGTGATATGAGTGAACAGATTAAATCTTTATATTCCACGTTGTTTCAATTAATAATATACTTTCTTAGTTTCTTTCATCATATTAGTTATGAAAAAAGGAAAAAGGTTAATCAAAACAATGCCACATGAAAATGTAGGAAAAAAGTTTTATCTATCAAATGTTACAGTTACAAACAAAAAATTAAAATGATTGTGTTCAGTTTAGATGTATATATTTACGAATCTATCAAAACTTAACATAGGCTTAGGATGGTGTCTGCCTTTTACAATTGCCTTGGGTGAACAGGAAATCCTTCTGTAAATACTCGCTCGAAAAAAATGCCAATTACTCGACTCGACCTCAAGAATCACTACTTGCACACCCCTAGTATAAAGGAATATATTTTATTATTTTGAGAAACAGCAACTTGTTCTTCATCATTGTTTCATCTTATCTATTAAGAAACAGTACTTTAATACTGTTCTCCATATGATGAATTGGCCGGTAGCTCAGTAGGTTAAATCCCAGCTTCATAAGCTAAGGGTTCTCAGTTCGATCCCAATCAGAATCGTAACACTTTTAGAAAGGGATCAGCTGATAATCACCGTCTGTTCATTTGTCATTGGACTATTAATTAATGACACTTTCTAAGAAATAGTCAGCTTTAGTTTGTAACAATGACTACAATCACTCATCTACACATATCACACTTATTCGAAATCCATATTCGCCGGTATCATGATGTTTGGCATCTTAAGAATATATGAAATTAAATAAATAAATGACGAGTTATCAAAATAATTCAACAAATGGCCCTGCCATACATCAGAGCTTTTAAGTGTCTTGTACAGCGGCAGTCACAGTCAAAACTGCATTCTTTAACGCTCAACCAATATTATAATACAAGTATATCATAATCACACAAACCTCTGACAGGGAAAGTTTCTCTTCATGTATGTCGATAGAATATTCTTCCTCTTCACGATCAGGAGATATCTAGGCATTCAAAGCAAGACAATCAAACAAATCATAAATATTCTTGATCTATACTGAAATGTACACAAATGTTGATTAATTTACGTAAACAAAAATATATATCTTCTGATTTCAATTCGTAAAGCAAACCAAATATTTTAACAATTAGAAAATCTTAATGAATAAAACTTGTTTTTTTTTCCTTCATGGGTGAAAGGTTAAAGTAATTTAAAAGGATTTAAGAGAAAATTGATATTTATTTACATTTCATAATAGGGTAAAATTTTAAAAATAAATTGTGTTCTACATTAGTGGTTATAACAATATTTATTTTCTCTTGTTACTAATATTATTAATGTGAACGTAATACGCTTGTTACTAATATTTAAAGAGCTCAAGGCATTTGCAATAAAGTCAGTAGAGAGATTATTTATAACCTAGATTAACATATATATAATATTAACTAAGCCTGTAAATGACATGGATTAATAATTTATTAGAAAAGAGAAAGTTCTTCTTATAATTGACTTTGATGTAAAATACTCTTCAAAGTAACATCTCTTGTTTAAGGTAAATAATGTTTACAAAAATACATAACAGCTGAAAAAAGAAAGCAAATATTGTTGATAAATGTTAATGAGAACTAGAAGGGCAACAGTTGAATCAAAGAACTAAGTAGGATCTCCTGATTCAACAACTCTTGTTCGTTTTAAATCACTACTTTTGAACTTTTTGATGTTTTTTATGTGTTTGCTGTTGTTTGGTCGGCTTAGAAATTCTGAATTTTGTTATTTGTTGTGAAGTACATCACGAGCGTGACTAACTTCCCCAGACAAGTGTTCAACTTTCACAACAGTGCTTAGTTGAATTAAATAACTATAATGAATTGTGAATTGTATTGCTTGATTAATTGCTATTTATTTTTTACATTGTTATATTCATCATGTCATTGTTTTTATTGATTGTTTTTTGAATACTAAATAATAATTTAAAATAATCGTTCTAAACTTGATTCACTAGTGTTAATCAAGCCAACCAATGGCCAGTGCTGATAATGACGTAATAGGTGGGGGCTTGATGCTGCTCTACCAGCCCACGGCCTACCGTTTTTCCTAGTTGCCATGACAATTTTTAAAGAGAATGACACAGTGGGGGAAGAGTAGTTCCTCTATTTTACACCGCTCAGTGCATAATACTCGCACCCATGCTTTCAGTAGGTCGCTTTCTAAGCATCAAAATGTAGCCTGGGAAATGATTACTATTAAATCAAAGAAGGCTAGCTGTGATGACTAATTAATATTTGGCACTGGGTTGTCAGGTGTGTCAGGATGACCAACATGTCTAGCAAATTTATTAGTATCTATATGATATGTTCATAATCTCTGAAACTAGATAAAATTTAGAATTGTTTGCTAAATTTCTTATTTGACAGTAACAACATTGTTTCCAAGGGGACCCGTCCTTTTATTCAATTTCAGAGAACAAATTTTAAAATTTTACATACAGAAAAATCACATAAAAAAAGAAAAAAATATTTTTAGATTTAATTTGATAGCCTACTTCATTGTGAACATAATGATACTAAATATCAGAAAGTGTACAGTAAATAACT
The DNA here is from genome assembly GCA_035578905.1 of Stictocephala bisonia. Classification (NCBI taxonomy): domain Eukaryota; kingdom Metazoa; phylum Arthropoda; class Insecta; order Hemiptera; family Membracidae; genus Stictocephala; species Stictocephala bisonia. The sequence continues at coordinate 94,369 of JAQJVL010001967.1, read as the reverse complement.
ATGTTTTATAAATTTTTTCATACAAACAGTTTGAAAACTAACCAAAAATTGCCTTTCAGTGAAAAATTAACTACCAGGTTTGAGAGTTAGCAAACAAATAAAAATAACCAATTGCAAAGTGATTGTGCTCTTTGAAATGAACACAAAATCCAATTGTACTTACCTCTTCTTTTACTGTAGGCTCCTGTTCCCAGGAATCTACCCATACTTCCTCCAAATCCTTTTCCTCGTCATTAGGTGATATCTAGAAATACATTAAACTTCTCAAAACCGAATATTCACAAATATCTTTGCAGAAAATCCTCTACGTTATTTCCAACCGCTACAACACCTTTATTGATTAATCTATACATAATTAACCATTATGTATGATTTTCTTAAACTTCTACAGTACAAACCTCGGTTATCCAGCTAATGTGGCGAAGGTCAAGGCCGGATACGATAAAAGATGGATAAAACGTAAGTCATAAATAACTTGATTTTATTGCAGAAACACGTTTAGTAACTGATAACAGACAGGAAAGGACGTGTAAGTAAGGACAGGGACGCATACAATTGCCATCTGCGCTCCTTCAGCAATTGTAATGAAACGAATGATATTTATCACGATTGCCAACTTTGACGCTGCTTTACAATACAAAAGATATTTAAAAATACAACTGTGTTTTAATTAGGCTATCAAAAATTCTAAGGTAAATTTTATGTAAATTATGTATATTTACGATTAAATCTTATACTTCAATTTAATTTTAACTCAGACTGAAAACGTTATTCTACTATATAAACAACAGACTGACAATGCCGAGGGTTTGTAAGTAAAACGAACTGTTCCACTTCCCCCACTTGCGATATGGACTCTTCCAGCCAGCCACACTGAACAAAAGAAAACAACAACGCCAGCTCGGATCTTCAGGCGCATTATTAAATTATTACACAGTAACTAGCGACCGTTTGTTAAGAGATGGTGATTAGTTAATACAGCGCCTGCAATTTGCGAAATGCAAAACCGAAGCACTTGTGTAAGACAATTGCGTTTTAAAACTGAAAGGCCCTTCCGATTAATTGTAATTTTGTTTTGTAAATAATTTGTATTGTTTCCTACTAGCCGAACCGGATGATACGGACTGCTGGATAATCAAGGTTGGACTGTACTACATTTTAATTATTCACAAGTCTGTAATTTCATATTCCAAACCAAATTATTATTTATCTAATTCTCCGGAAAACAACTAACAAAATAATAAAAGTGTATGCCTATATTAATACAACATTATTGCAGTATATACGTATATTTTGGTATATATATCATATGGTTTTTTGTCAGCTACCATTATTATTTTTATATTTTTTTTTCATTAACAATTATGTTAAAGCTGAATTTTATAAATAAGTTGGACAAAAAGTCCAAGAGTAATTAATTACACTATAATAAAATTCAAAAATAAACAAATAACAAATGATATCCTTTTAAAAAGCTAAAACCATCCATCAAACCCTTTAAACCTGCCTCCCTGTTTCTATTTTTTCTACTAACCTCAGTAAAACAGTGCAAGGCACACTCAGTAACTATATGATCCATTGTTTGGATAGAATCCCCCAAATTACATGACTGATCTACTGTCAAACCCCTTTGTATTTCCAGTAGTTACATCTGCCTACTCCTGTTTGAACGATTTAATAATATAAGGGGGGTTTCGAATGTTAACGACCGTTTTCTGACGTGGGAGTCCGGGAAAAGAGGAGGTGCGGGGCATTCAAGATCTTATTGAATTTTTTATGTATGGGATCCTGATGTCTTATTTTTTGGGGGAGCAATTCACAGCACCGGGGGCCAAGTTAGTGGAGTGCCCGAAGTAACCACTAATAGCTCTCCTGGGTATTAAAAACGGACATCAATCGCTTTTGTATGTGCGTATTTAGCCATATTGGAGCCACTTTTTTAAGCACCCGAATAAACCACGACAAAGAGTAATGCAGACTGTGATTTGGCTCCCAAAATTAATTTCCGCAATATGATCAGTACATTTGCCCTGGCTTAAATTTAGCTGCGTTTTTTTAAGATGCTTTTAAACGCAGTGATAACCTTCTCTCATTTTCTTTGGATATCATTTTTGGGTTGAGTTTAACCATTTAAAAAGTGCCTAGTTTTCGATTACTATTTTATGAAAAGGGGGCGCAGGGTACTTGGGTTTTTGAGGGTTAAAATTCAGCTTTCCCGGTTCAAAATATTTTTCAAGGGGTTTAAAACCTCAATTTTTTTAAAAATTTCAAAAAAGTTAATTGAAATGATAGTAATTACCCTTACAATCAAAACAAGGGACAGGGGAAAAAATTTTTACACTTTAATTCAACCTAAAAAAAAAAAAAAGCAAACTTGTCGAATCAATTCAGCTGAAAATAAAAGTAAAGCCCTCTGGACAGTCAAAATAAAAAGAGAAAATCCCAAAATTTTTAAAACCCCTATCTTGACAGGGGAGAAAGATTCAAACAAACCCCTACACTTTCTGGGCACTTCAACTAATACTTTACTGAAATAGCCAACAACACTGAAAAAAAACAATAACAATCCAAGAATAAATGGGAGAGGATAAGAAGCAAACTAAGCACAGACACAATGCTGCACTTTTTTAAAACTACATAAACAATTCACAAGGAAGTTGAACGTCAATATAAACTCACTGCGACCACGTCCTTGAGTGGATTATATTTCATCTAAAAACATAAATCACTGAGTTAACCCCGCCTTTTTTTCAGCAAAAACAAAACACCCTTTTTCCCAAGGCAAAAATTTTCAACTGCTTTTAAACTTTTAAAGGTCTACCAAAAATAAAAAAAAACCAAATACGGATAAAAAAATTATCTAGATTTAAAATTTTTAAACATTAGAAAAAGTATTATGAACAGGCTCTTTAACACAATTTGCAAACAAATTTCCTCATTGACTCCGAAAAGAAAACTCACCCCATCCCGGGCCCTTTTTTTATTAATTTAAAAGGTTTAAAAGTGGATAAAAAAACTAGGGTTCCTCCTATTAGCCTAAGTAAGGCCTATAAAAAAATAACATTAATTGAAACCCAAGCAACCATCTTTGAAAATAATTTTGCACAACAAAACAACGGGCAAATCCCAAAAAATTGGGGTACATATACAAAGAAATAAGTCACAACTCCCCCACAGATCCCACCCCACTACCTTTTCCAACCCAGGAGAGCCTAAAGGGATCTGCCCCGGGGGCCCATTTTCCTTATTATTACGGGGGAGATCGCGATAACCCAACTATTTGTTTTTTTCGGGGTGGTGGGTTTAAACGGGGGACCTTTGAAAAACGATTGAACGCAATTAAATAACATTTTATTGTGAAATGTACTAAAAACGTAAAACAGTAATTAATATTGTATAAAAGTTTTATAAACGGGAAAAAATTTCTAAAATGTAAAACATGCACCAAAATAAAAACCAAATACCTTAATTATAAAATTTCCCAAACAAATTAAAAAACTTTGAAAAATACTACTGTAAAAAAAAAATCAATTTTTCCCTTTACTGCTTATTTTTTTTTTTTTTTTCCAAAGTCCTGTTTTTTTTTCTGACAAAAATTCTTTATGGCCCTAAAAAAAAACCCAGTATCAAAAAACCCACATCTTCACTTAAACGCCTTCACTTTATGTCAATTATAAACTTAATTTTAAAAACCTCACATTTCACTTTATTTTTTGTATCACTTGTAACCAAAAATTTAAATTTCATTTTCATTTTCTTTTAACTTTTTTCCCCGGGGTTGAGTTATTCTCTAAGAATAATGTAACAAAATTATACTGTTTTTTTTTAAAATTTGGGCTTGACCCCTCTACACTTTGGTCAAATGACAGCTATGTTAAAACCTCCCCTTTTTTCTTTTAAAAAAGGCTTTTCACTTATGAAAAAGACATTTAAGTTAAAACCCTCACTTTTTCACTTTATTGCTGTAACACTTTTTATTTTGATGACTATGCAAAACCCTTTCACTTGAAATTTGACGGCTTTTTTTTAAACTCGGGCCCAAAAAAAAATTTTCTCTTGACTGCCCCTTGGCACCTTTGCTTATAAAGACTAAGCTATACAAAATTTCCTAACTTTTCTCTTTTTGGGCTGTTTTGGCTTTTTTTGATTCTCTTTCCAGATCATTCCCCCCCCCTTTGAAAAAAAAGGAAAACTATTTTTTTTTTTTTTTTTTTTTCAATCACTCAAACAAATTTTTATGGTTTCTCCTCACCACAAACATAAAATAAGCAAAACCCAAATATTCAAAAAAATTTCCCCTTTTTCCCACCCACCCCCCTTTTAGGCCCAAAATTGCAATAAATTCCTTTTAGAAAAGTCAAAATGGTTTTTTGGCTTAAAATTGACCCAAATACTATGTTTATCTAATTTATTGATCAAAAAAATTCCCAAATTTTGGCAAAGTCCCTGTGCTTTTTAAAAAAGGACACAAAATCCTTTTGGGAAACTTACCTCTTCTTTAATGGGGGTTTCTGTTCCCAGGAATCCTCCCATACTTCCTTCCAAATTTTCTAAAATGAGGGTTTTTTGCCCTCGTCATTGGGGGACACCCAAAGAAATACTTAAACGGGTTTAAAAAATAGAATTTTCCCAAAATACTTTACGGGATTTTTCCCTGAAATTCTACTTTTTTGTTGAAAAAATTAACAAAACAAAAACCAATTTTTAACGTGTATTTAATTAAAAAATTAAATAAAACAATTTTCACCCTATCAGTACAAAAAGAAAATTTTTAAAATTTTGGGAAAAGGGTTATTTTTTCCACAAACGTTGGAGACCATACAGTTTTCGCAAATTTTTAAGAAACCGATTTGTTTGAACATTGAAATATACGTCCAAAAGGTTTTTTGGGCCAGCATTTTCAAAAAACCATTGAAAGGGTGGTTTGTAAATTTAAAATTTAAACCCAAAATTTTTTTGGATTTACTGGGGGAAAATTTATATGGAGGATGCATTATTAGAATTTTTAACGCTATCTTTGGAAACATGAATTTAAATAATAAAACAACGGGTTTATTTTTTTTTTTCCGCAAGCCTTTTCGATTAAATAAAAATTAAAAAAAAATTACCCCAACAAGATGGAAAAGGCATTTGGAAAAAGTAAAGGTTTAGGAGTTTTTTTGACTGGAAAAAGTACAGTGTTAAAATGGGTGATTACATCACCCAACCCCTTTCCCCATTTTCAAAAGGGGGCGTCCCCCCCCTTGGGAATCTGTTGAAATTCAAAAAATTTTGGGTTAAATCTTCATCAAAAAATTGTTTCAATGAACCTTTTCGTACCCAAAAAAGAAATTTTTGGGCGGGAGGGTTTTTGGGGCAATTTTAAAAAAAAATTCTTTTTTAAAAAATGAAGAGATTTTGCTGACAACAAAAAAAATTTAAACCCAAAAAATAACCAAAAGAAATTAGTGTAAAAATAATAAAAAAGAAAAAGGAAAATATTTTTCCCAAAAAAAAATTTTAGTTAACTTTTAAAAAAAGTAACATTAAATTTGGGAACCCCCTGAAAGGGGTGCCATATAAATTCTGAACTGAAATACGTCATGCACATGTACCCCAATCGAGAGGGTTTAAAATTTTAAAATTTCCCGGAGTTTTTTTTTTAAAAAAAATTTGTTGTGGAGAAACACATACTTAAACCCTTAATCAACTAGAAACATTTGTAAAAAATTATTTTTCTTGAGAAATTTTTTTAATTTTTGTACCCTTCCTATTTTAAAAAACCAAATTATTTTTTATCTGGTCCCCACTCCGTTTTCCCCCAAACCCCTTCAATAATGGGGGGATTTGTTAATTGTTGGAATGAAAAAAAGGGGGGAATAATTTTTTTATTTCCAAGATCACAAAAATATTAAAATAATACTATAAGAAAAAAAAACAAAACCGTTAAAAAGAAATATTTTTCCCCTAGAAAAAAAAGCCTACATGGGCATTAAAGCCTTTGCGTATCCCCTCCCCCGTTTTCATCAGCTTTTTAAATTTTTAATAAATCACGAAAATTTAAAAAAATTTTTTTTAACAAAAATTTTTTTAAGAAAACCCTTTAAATTTTAAAATATTTTTAATTTGGGTTTTAAAAAAATTTTAGGGCCCGGAATTATTTAAATTTTATTAAAGGAGATAGGGACATGGGAACTTACCTTAAAAAAACCAAGGGGTTTAAATAACATCAGAAATATATTAAAAGCCAAACACAAAATACACAAAATTTTCTCACAAAATTAATTCCCAACACCACCAAAATGATTTTCCCCTCCGGGGTTTGGGGAAAGAAAAAAAAGAAAGGAAAGAAAGGAAGGGAAGGGGGGAAAGGCAAAGGGGGGGGGGGGGATGGGGGGGGGAGGGAAAGGGGGGGGGGGGTTGGGGGTTGGGGAGGGGGGGTTGGGGGGAGGGGAGGGGGGGGGAGCAGAGAGGGAAGAGAGGGAAGTGGGAAGGGGGGGGGGGGGGGGGGGGGGGGGAGGGGGGGGGGGGGGGGGGGGGAAGAGGGGGGGAGAGGGGGGGGGAAGGGGGGAGAGAGAGGAGGGAGGGGGGGAGGGGGGAGGGGGGGGGGAGGGGGGGGAAGGGGAGGGAGGGGGGAGGGAGAGGGCGGGGGGAGGGGGGGGAGGGGGGGGAGGGGGGGGAGGGGGGGAGGGAGGGAGGGGGGGGTGGGGGGGAGGGGGGGGGAGGAGGGAGGGGGAGGGGGAAGGGGGGGGGAGGGAGGGGGGGGAGGGAGGGAGGGGGGGGGAGGGGGGGGGGGGAGGGGGGGGGGGGGAGGGAGGAGGGGGGGGGGGGGGGGGGGGGGAGGGGGGGGGGGGGAGGGGGGGGAGGGGGGGAGGAAAAGGGGGAGGGGGGGAGGGGGGGGGGGGGGAAAGGGGGGAAAGGGGGGGAGGGAGGGAGGGGGAGGGGGGGTAGGGAGGGAGGGGGGGGAGGGGGGGAAAGGGAGGGAGGGGGGGGAAAGGGGGGGAGGGGGGAGGGGAGGGGGGGGGAGGGAGGGGAGGGAGGGGGGGGTTTGGTGGGGGGTTTTTTCGGGTGGGGGGGGGGCGGGTTGGAGGTGATTTAAATTTTTTTGGGCTTTTTTCGGTTTGTCCGGGGGGGGGGTTTTTTTCCCTTTTCCGCTTTTTTTTCTTTGTTTTTTTCCGTTTTTTCTTTTTTTTTCTTTCTTTGGGGGGGGGCCTTGCTTTTTATCCTTTTTTTTGGGTTCCTGTTTTTGGGGGGGGGTTTTTTCTTTGGTAATTTTCCTTTTTTGGGTTATTTTTCTTGATTTTTTCTTTTTTTTTTCCTTTTTTTGAAATTTTTTTTCTTCTTTTTTTCTTTTATTTTCTTTTCTTTTTTCTTTCTTTTCTTTTTTTCCCCCTTTTTTTCTTCCCTTTTTTTCTTTCTCTTACTTCCTCTCTTTTCCGTTTTTCCCCTCTCTTTCTCGTTCTTTTCCTTCTCTCTCTCTCTCTCTCTCGCTCTCTCTCCTCTCCCTCTCCTCCTTCTCTTTCCTCTCTCCTCTCTCTCTCTCTCTCTCTCTCTCTTTCTCTCTCTCTCTTCTCTCTTTTCTCTCCTCTCTCTTTTCTCTCTCTCTCTCTCTTTTTTTCTTTCTTTTTTGTTTTTTTCTTTCTTTTTTTCTTTTTTTTAAACTTTTTTTTTCCCTTTTTCTTTTTTGTCTTTCTTTTTTTTTTTTTCTTCTTTCTTTCTTTCCTTTTTTGTTTTTTTCTTTCTTTCTTTTCCCTTTCCTTTCTTTCTTTCTTTTTTTCCCCCCACCCTCACTCATACGCCCTAACTTACCCCCCTACCACCAAATCCCCCCCCTGCCTTTACTCCTCACCACCCCCCCAAAAGGGGATAAAAACCCAAGCCCACCCCCCAGAAAACCCAAACCAACCCCAAACCTAACACAAAACTAAAAAAATCCCCCCAATGGCCAAGGGGAATTTTAAAAAAAAAACCCCAAAAGAAATAAAAAAACCCAAAAAAAAATTTTATAATTACCCCCCCCCATCCCCAAACCCCCCAAATACCCCCATCATAGAAAAAATAAACCCCCTTCCCTTTCTCCCGGTTTGCCTTTTAACCAAAGAAAAACAAAAAACCCCCCGGCCCCCCCCAAAAACCCAAAAAAACCCAAACCCCCCAAAAAACCCCCTTCCCCCCCCGACAAAAACCTCCCAAACCCCCAAACCCCCCCCCATTTAACCTTTTAAAAAACCCCTTTCCACACCCTTTTTGGGTTCCCCCCAAAAACCACAAAACCCAAAAAAAATTTCCAACGTTACCCAAACAAAACTAAATTTCCTTTTTTTCCTATATTCCAAAAAAATTTTTTAACAAAAAATAAAAACTACAAGAAAAATATTTAATCAAAAAAAGAATTTGAAAATTTTGTCCCTAAAAAGAAAAGTCCCCTTTAAAAGTTTCTACTATAAGAAAACAAAATCTACAAAAGGAAGCTTTAAAACCCTTAAATGACAAATAAATCCCCCAATTTTCTCCAAAATTTTCCTTTAAACCATTTTCTTAATCCCCTTCAAAAAAAACAACCCCTTTTTAAACGCTTGTTTTTTTTCCCAAAGGGGGTACCCGGAAAATATAATCTTTGGCAGGGGAAAATTAAAACATTTAGTTAAAAAGGTATTTTTTTGGCCCTTGGGAAAAATTTGAAAAAAATTTTTGCGTTTCTTAACTTTTGCGGGCGATATTTTCAAAAATTAATTAAACTTCCACTTTTTGAAAAAAAAACTTTTACTTTTAAAACACAAAAAAATTTTCTTAAGGGGAAGTTTTTTTAAATTCTAAAAAACAGGGATAAGAAGCTTCCGTATGTTTCTTTTAAAAATTAATCTGACAAAATGTTTCTGAAAACTAAAAATAATTTTAAAAAGACATTTTAAAATCCCAAAACCCCACAAACAACCCATACTAATAATCACTTTTGCACAAGTGCAAAATATATAGAACTCAGTATTTTCAGGGACAAAATTTTACTAAAAAATTTCTGCCCCCCTTTAACATTTTTAAGTAAAAAAATAGGCTATTTTTTTTTTTCCATGTAAGATCTTTTATCCACAATGACTCCCAAATATTTAAACCCTTAAACCCCTCTTTTTATATCTGCACTTTTTAGCAACTCCCTTCGATTCCCAAAAAATCAAATGAAATTTGTAAATTATACGTTACTTTCATTGATTAGTTTTCTCAAAACTAAAAATAATAAAATTTGTTTTTCAGTTTTTTAAACCCCAAAAACCATATTTTTTTTTTAAAGCAAACCACCCTCCCATTGATTTAAGATCAGATATCATACCATCTTTTTATTTTTTTCTATACTTTTCCCCCACATAATTTGGGAAATGTGGGGGTGTCGTCTGCAAAAGATGTAACCGCCCTTAAATCATGATTTTACAAAAATCATTTATAAAAATTAAGAAAGAATTGCTCCCAAATACAGATCCCTGGGAACCCCAAAATTTTTAAAATATCTTCCCCCTAAACAACTAAAAACCCATTAAAAATTTTTTAAAAACATTGCCGCCCTCCCCGTTAAAGTAACTCTTAAACCCAAATTCAAAAACTAGACCCCGTTTTCCCCACAATTGTATAACTTTTCCAAAGGATTGTAAAAATCAACCATATCGAAACCCTTTTTTAAATGCCCTTTATGAATTACAATTTTCCCTTTTTACAAAAAATTTTGGGGATATATAGTAAGGTTTAATAATTGAATGGGTGCAATCTCAATTGTAAAAAACCCAAACACAATCCGCGGGACGTACTTGTTTTATAATTTTGAAATTATCAAAAAAAAATTTACTAAAATTTAAAAAAAAATTTATGTTATAAAAATTTTTTAAATAAAAGTATTAAAAAATTTTTATTGTTAAAACTGAAATTTTTTTAAAAGATGCCTCACTAAAAAGGGCGAGACCTTTTATTAAATGCTTTTTTTAAATCTCTTTTGAGCTATAGATAGGGGTTTGGGAAAGCACAGAAAAAACTCACACCTCCCCAAAACAATAATACCGAAGAAAAGAAGTGACTGTATATTTAAATATAATTTGATTTTAACTTGTCTAAAAATCTCACTAATCTGTCCCAAAAAGGGAAAGAAGTATTTAAAAGATTCTTTTTTTTAGAAATTCAACATGCTGGGAACCCAAATCAATTTGGGCCCTCAAAAATTACGCCTAAGTAAATTTTTAAAAGAAATAAATTTTTTCCCAAAACTAACAAAAGAAAATGCCTCTTGAAAAAAATCACCCAAATTATGAATTACAAGATTTTCAAAATTGTAATTATGAAAATTTCGTTAAAAAAAATAGGCATAAATTTAAATTTTTTTATAATTTAAATGGGTAAAAACTTTTTGATCAAAACCATTTTTTCAGTGTTTCCCCAAATTTTTACAAAGCACATCCTTTGAACTTCGCACAACTATCCCCCTGAACAAAAAATTTAGGGGGTCCCCTCCGCAAACAAAAATAGTTTGGGCCCTTTAAATTATGTTACTAAAATTATTGACATATATTAAGAACAAAACCAAAGGGCCCAAAAGTACTACCCCGGGCCACGCCATATTTTAAAAATTAATTTTGGGGGCACTATCAACCCCAAAATAAGGACACAAAATTGTAGCCTATTTAGTGAGATAACTACGAAACCACGCGAGGGCGTTACCCCGACAAATTCCAATAATTTGAGCTTAGTCAACAACTTACTTCTGTCAACTGAGTCAAACCCCCCTTTGGCTAATTTTAGAAATATTAGCATGAACGTTTTCCCCTTAAAAAATAGCAGTTTTTGTTAAAATTTTTAAAGCAAAATACCCCTGTACTTTTAAAAAAAGGAAAGGCTTTTAAACATAGAAACCTATTCAGTTTTAAATTTTTTTTTAAAATTTGAATACATTGCGAGAGCTGTAAATAATTTTTTTTTGTTCCCCGGGTGCTGGACTTTTAAATTAAAAATTCCCCTGAACCCCTTGGTTTTTTTTCAGAGAAAAATTTTAAAAAAAAAAAATTTAAAGGGGTCTTTTTTATTTTCTAAACTTTCCCAGTTTACCCATCAAATTAATTTTTTTACAGTAAAAAACTAGAAAAAAAACCATAATAACCCAAACATTTCAAAATCTATCTATTACACTAAACACAAAGTAAACAAAGTAACCCTAAAACCCTAAAAGTACGTTTTTATTTTGTGAACAGTGGGAAAGCAGCCAAATTCAGCCCTTCGTGGAAAAGCCCCCCGACCTTTATTCAGAAAAGGGTTCAAATATCATAGCCCGAAGAGACTCTAAAAAAAAACAATTATTAAGCAGCCCAAATGTCAACTGGGATAACAGAAAAAAACAAATCACTCACTTAAAACCCTTTTGTCCCAGGGAAATAATGAAACAGAGCTTAAACTGCGGGGGAAAAGGGCGAGAAAAAAAAAAATTTTTTTTTGGGGTTTTAGCATATGGAAGATGCCGGGTTCAGGTCGGTCCTGACTGGAAAATTAATGCTTTTTAAATTTCCCGAGGCCCCTGAGGGAAATTCTTCTGGATTTAAAAATTTCGCCTTTTCCCACCGCGTTTTGAACCCCCCGCGGGGTTTTGGGCCGAAAAGGGGTTGGCCGCTTGAGGGGCCCAGTTTTAAAAGGGGGGGGTTTTTTCCCCAAAAAACCCCAACCAGCTTTTTTTTGTCCTAAATTAAATGTTCCATAAGGGTAAATATAGTTTTTTAAAATAATTATAATTAACTGGTTGGGGTGCGATCCCCTCAATTTTCCCCCCAATTAACCGAAAAATCTACATTTTTAGATTTTGGGTAAACCCGATTCCTACCTAAAGGGACTACCCCCCCCCCTTTCTGGGTTAATTTAAACCTACCCGAAAATACCTTTTTTTAAAAACTAGGTTAATGGCTTAAACTAAGAGGCTACTTACTGGCCAACGGCCCCCTTGGTTTGGGGGCCTCCCCCGGCCCCTCCTTTTGACTTTCCCCCGGCCCCCCACCTGCTTCCGTCCCCGGGTCCCCCCCCCGACCCTAAACGAAAGCCCCCAACGATGGGGTTGAACTTTTTCCGCCGCGCGTGGCGGTCCGCCACAATTTTCCCCCCCCCCTAGTTTTTTTTTTTTTTTTTTTTTTTTTTTTTTTTTTTTTTTTTTTTTTTTTTTTTTTTGGGGGTGAGGGAAAAATTTTAGGGTTTAAATTAGGCGCCCTCAGGCCAAATCCCGGGGGGCCCGAACTGGTGATTTGAAAGAGTTCAACCCCTCCCTCGAAGGGAGGGGAGGTCGCTGCCTCCCCCAAAGGGTGGAGGGGGTGCCCCCTTTTATTTGAAATCAATTTAGCGGGGTGTGTTGTGAGTCGTCTAAAAAGTTGGTTTTTTGAAGCAGTGGTCGGTAGGGTTTGGGAAAAATTTTTTTTTTTTTTAATAGGAAAGTTAAAAACTGTGTCGGCCCCGCGGCCCAAAAAACAAATACCCCTGATACTATGAAAATTTAAAAAAAAAGGAAAAATGTGAAAATAATTGACCCAAAAGGTTAAACTAACTACTTATAAAAAAAATTAATCTTTAAATAAATAAGATGGGAAATAAAATTAAAATCGAAAATGGTGCGGGAATTTTTGGGGCAGGGGGAAAAAAGGGGGTAAAATTTAAAGGGAATGGAAACCAAAGGGGAAACTGATTCCTGGAATTTTTATCACAAACTTCCACCCCGCTCTGAACAATGCCCGTGTGGGCCCCCCCGGGGCCCCTTTTTTGGTCGGCCCCCGGTTTTCTTGGAAAAAAAAAGGGAATGATTGCCCTAAAGTAATCGGCTAGCCATAATATGGCTAAATGCACTACATAATAGGACTAAGATAAATGGCAGCTACTCCGGGGGGTGGCAAACACACCTCAAAAAGGGAAATGGGGTGGGGGCCACTACCCGCCCATAAAATTTGGGTGTCATAAAGTGGCAATCCAAGCCCCAAAGGCAAAGAAAGAATTTTTACAAAGTTAAAATGGGGGAAATAGACCAAAAGGGGGGGTATATTGACCCCCCCAATAGGGTGGGTCGTAATACGAAAACTAAAAGGGGAACCCGGGGCCCCTTTTTTAAACAATCCCCCGGGCCTCCCAAAACCGTTTTTGGACCGAAAAGATTAAACTAAAAAGGGCGGGCCAGTTTTGGGTTGGGTTTTTACCCCGAAAAGGGCGTGGCTTTAAATTGAACTTCCTTGAAATTTGGGGGACAAGTTTTACTTACACGTTGTTTTTAAATTTGCCTGTCGCTGACACATGCCGTTATTGGGACCAAAATCCCCGCCGCAAATATCTTAAAAAGGGAAGGTAAATCCCAAATGTTTTAAAAATTTGAGAGAAAAAAAAAAATTTTCCCTTTTTTTAAAGGTTTTTAAAAGGCGTTTAAAAATTTAAATTTTGGGGTTTCATAAAGGATGGTGGGAAATTTCCCGCAAAATATTAATGTAAAAAAAGGTTAAAAAGTAAAATAAAAAGAAAAATTTAAAACTAAAAAGGGGTTTTCCCCCCCCTTAAAATTAAAAATAATTTAAAATTAGTAAACCCCGATCTTAAATTTTTTTTAAAAACACGTTACACTTTCCCCTTAAATCCCCTTTCTTTTTAAATATAGTTGGGAAAAATAAAAAAATTGAGGAAACAAGCTTTGTCTGTCCTTTAAATCGGGTGGAAAACCTAGTTTCGTTAGTGAACTTTATGGGAGAAATGTTCTTGAATTAAATCAGTAAACGCCAGTTTGGTGGGGGGTTTGGGAAATTGTGAATTGTTGCTCTAAGGCATTTGGTGTTTCCACTTTTCCCCGCCTATTTTTTAAGGGGGGATATGGTAATCCCCCTTTTATTATTACAAAACCTAAGGGGAATTTGAAAAAATGACCCCCCCTTTTAAGCTGGGTTTATAAAAATAAGGTTTGGGAGGAAAAAAAAGGGTTTAATTATTAAATTTTAAAATTCGGTTATTTGAAAAAATTTTGGGGTAAAAGTAATTAATTTTTGGCTTGATCCAATTTTCCCATTGTCGTGTAAATTTTTGTAAAAAGTCCCCCTCTGGTTTTGTTTTTCCCCCGGGGGCCCGCATCCGACCCGATATTTAAAAAATCAACAATCACGCCTTCCTGAACTTTTCCCCCCACAGAGTAACTAAATTATTCTGGAAACCCCTTTCACTATAAAAAAATATCTGAAAATTAAAGCAAAATCTCATTATGGCAACCCGGTTAAAAAACCCCGTGGTATTTTTTTTAAAAAGAAGTGACGAATCGTCAAACATGGGGCCTTCAATTTCCGCGGGAAAATGCATCAGATTTTTCAAAAAAAGACCCGGGCCAAAATTTGTTGCCACTGATTATTCACGGGGGCCCTTTTCAAGTGACGATAAATACACTCCGGGAAAGGGGATGCGAGCTGTTGAATAAAAAATGGACCACCGGGAAAACCCCATGACTTAAAAAAAATGAAAACAGGGGCCTGACATCAGGGTGCAAAAGTCTGGTTTAGAAGGGGGATAGTAGGGAAAACATCTGATCTGGGTGAAAAATTTAAAATTTGGGTATTAAAAGGGAGTTAAAAGGGAAAAATAGAATCTATTAAAATCGTATTTACCTTTTTAAAACTCGAAGTCCGAAAATTAAAAACCTTTTGAGGGGAAAGTTGAAGCCTTGGGGGCCCCCCAAAAAATTTCGCTTTGCTGAGATGGAATTTTTGTTTTTGAGCAGACTATAAAAGGGGGTTAAAGGGGAGATCATTGTTTGCCAAGAATGTCCGGGGTTTGGTTTTGGTTTGAAAGCTCCAAAAGAAATTTCAGGGGGAAAGGAAGAAAGGGTTTATAGTGCTAACATTCCCAAGCAAATTTGGGTGCTGCATTTAGGGAAAAAGGAAAAAAGATGTCCCCTAAAAGTTTAAAGGTTTTTTCGGATTGGGAAAGGAAAAATGGGACAAAAGTAGGCCTATAAAGCTCATTCTTAATCAGAGGCAAGGGGGGCCTGAAAAAACTTAAGAATTTCCACTCGAAAATTTCCCCTTGAACATTTGGGTCCTTTTTTTGCCGCAGTGAAGCTTTCCCCGAGATAAAACCAAGCCAGAGTTGGGAAAATTTTTGGGTCAAATTTTAAAGGGAAAAAGCTTTTAGGAGCGCAAACCCGGGTGGGAATCTGATCTGACCCATTAAAAAATGTCCCAAAAGGGAAAACCCAAAATTTTTATTTTTAAAAAAAAAGCATAATTTCCCACGGTCAACCAATACCACCTAAATATAACAAAAGTCCAATTTGGGCCCCAACTAAGACCCAAATTTTTTTGGGTTTAAACTGCCTTGTTAGGGACGTATGATGTGGGTTTTCTTTAAATGAGACCCCAAATTGATCCCTTCTGTTAGCAACTCTGAGTTGGGATTTTTACAACTATACGGTTTTTTTAAAAAAGGATAGGCCTTTGGGAAAATTTGTAATAATAAATTCCCGGTGGGTGGGGTTTTTGGTGGGAGTCCCGGGAAAAACTTGTTGCTACCGAAGTCGCAACCCTTATGATAATCTTGAAGCTTTTTTTTGTTTAAACCCTTGGTGCTGGAAAAAAAAGATTGGGTGCTAAAGTGCCACCTACATACCCCCACAACAGCCCCACCCCCCTGTTATTCTTGTTTTGCTGATTTCTGTTTGTGGATGTTTTTCAAGGGGGCGGGTTTAAATTGGGGGTCAAATAAACATTGTTTGGGGATTTTTAATCTTCCTGAAAATGCAAATGGACCCAAGGGTGTTCCCGTTTGTTTGACTTCGAGTGAGAGGACCCTCCGTGAATTTTTCATCCCCTTTGGAGCTAAAATCAGATTAACCAAAAATGAACAGTAAGGGATGTTCATTGGACCTAGTTTTTTTGTTCAACGCCAAAGTACCATAGTGCCCTTTTCTTTCCACTGATTCCTTTATTAAACCTTTTTTAGGGTAAACATCCACCCATCTCAAACACTTTGGAGTGTTCCCAAACCATAATGAAGAAATGCGGGTGTCTACATAAAACCCGGGTTCCCGAAAAAAAATGCAATTTAGATGGTGGGGAAAACAAAGAAATTAACTCGGAAGCTTAAACCAAAATGGGTTTTGGGGGGAAAAGATTTTAGTAAATTTTTTTGGGGGCTGTCCCTTCTTACTCTTGGGGTGAAGTCAAATTTTAAAAACATTCCTTTCCCCATTAAAAAAGGATTGGTCCTTCCTGCTTCCCCTCCGTTCAAACAACCACCTTTAAACACGGGGAATTTTTTTAAGAAGGGCACATCCATCGGGATATAAGGAAACCTTTAAGAGACGTTGAGTACTAAAACCCTTTTCAGGGAGTGGGTTTGTAAGAGTGCAAGAGAAATGACCAAAAGCCTGGGCCACTTGGCTATTTTGGAGCAAATTAGAAAAACCCTTATAAACCCCCCTAACAATTTGGTTGTTTTGGTTTTCCCTTTTTCAATGGTTTTAAAGCGGATAGCTTTTAAAAAACCCGGAGTCATTGGGGTTTGACAATCTGACCGGAAATCCCGGGGCCCGATAATACTGTGGAGCTTTTTGCCCCCTATTTTAAGTCAGTTTTTTACTCCACCCCATCCCCCTGTTCTAAATTATGACTTTTAAGGGCAAATACAAGCTCTCTAATTTTACTTTCACCCTTGACGAAGTTAAGAAGAAAATTGGAGGGCTCTCGATTCATCTAAAGGAGCGGTGCCGGATGGTATAAACCCCCGGGGTTTTTAAGCATTGCCAAACAGCCCCCCTTGCGCCCATTTTGTCCAAAAAAAATTTAATGGGTTTTTTTATCTGGGGAAAAATTTTCCGGGAAATTCCTTAAACCCGCTATGTTGTTCCCCCTTTTTTAAGTCGGGGGGAAACCCTTTCTAATATCAGGAATTTTTCCGTCCCCCCGTCATCCAATCAGCATTGGGGAAAAATATTTGAGAGTCGGGACTGGATTTTGTCAAGCCTTGTTTTAGGCAGGGAAAGGGCGTGGACAACAGCATTGCTTTAAACCCTTTTTGGGAAAGATCTAAAAATCTCTAAATTTTAAATTCCGTTTTTAAGAAATTTTTAAATTAGGGAAAGCCCTTTTGGGAAAAAGAAATTTAGTGGAAGCTATAAAACATAGATTTTGCTAAAGCCTTTTATAAGGGTTTGTCACAGCCATCTTCCCTTTCCAAATTTTTAAAAGGGTTTGGGATTTTCCGGTGATCTTTTGGCTGTGGTTTTAAAAACACCCTTTCAGATCGGGCTTTTTGACTGTAAAAATGGGTTCCCAATGTAAACTTCCCCCCTTCAAAGCCATCGCCCCGGGGTTTTTCCCCCAGGGGCTCTTTTGGGGGCCCTTCTTATTTGTACTTTTTCATCCCAAAGACATTTTGGTTATAAACGGGGGTCCGTTTTTTCCCTTGTTTTTTCCTGACGACGTTAAGCTTTATCAGGAGATAAGAACAGAGGAGGATATTAGATTGCTGCAGGACTCTCTCCAGCAACTCTCTCAATGGTGCGTGTTAAACCATATGAAAATCAATCCTACAAAGTCCAAACATATTACTTTTAGTAGAATGAAATCTCCAATTGTTGTTGACCTGTACTTGGATGGAGATCCCATTGAGAGGTGCGATCTTGTAAGAGACCTCGGAGTACTGATGGATTCGTCACTTGAATTCACGGCGCACATTGATAGCATTTGTTTGAGAGCATCAAGAATGATAGGCTTTGTCTTTAGACTGGGTAAATTTGGTCTCAGCTCTCAGACAATGGCTTTCTTATACAAGTCATTGGTGAGACCGTTTCTGGAATATGCTTCCTGTGTATGGTCTCCATATCAGTCGGGACAAATAGATAAGCTTCAGTCTATCCAGAGACGATTTATAAGAATGCTGGGTGTGAAGAATGGCTATGCCTATAGAGAGGTCCCTATTGCCGACATTGAAACCAACCTAGGTCTTATGCCTCTGATTTCTAGACGACAAGTTGCTGATATGTTGTTTCTATACAAGCTGATCAATGGTGATATTGATTGTCCTCATTTGCTACAACTGCTAATGTATCTTAGAGTCCCCAATACAATACTAAAGTTACAATACTTTAGAGTCCCCTCAGTTACTAGATCGCATTACCTTTTTGAGATCAGGTACAGAAATACTAACTACCTTCTTCATAGTCCTATTCCCAGAATGCTGAGAGCTGGAAACGAGGCCTGCAATGTGGTGGATTTCTTCTCTGACTCCTTGGGAACTTTTCGACGTCTGGTCCTATCCCTGGCTAACAACAATAGAGAGTAGAGTCTTCTTTGTGCAAGTGGAATGGAATTGTTTCTGGTGGAGTTAGTTTCTGTGAAGTGGGTGCTTGGTGGCTGCGTTAAAGGGCCACACTTGTGTTGTTGGGGGCATGGTCTCCCCACATTGCATATTTCACTTTTAATACCAGTGTAGTGATTGTTCCATCTTTAGGTAGCTGCGTTAAAGGGCTACACCTGTGTACGTGGGGGCATGGTCTCCCCATTTTTCGCACACCTATAAGCACTCTGAAATTTCACAATCATTTCTCCCCAACTTCACGTATTTATATATAATTATTATTGTT
Source organism: Stictocephala bisonia (assembly GCA_035578905.1). Classification (NCBI taxonomy): domain Eukaryota; kingdom Metazoa; phylum Arthropoda; class Insecta; order Hemiptera; family Membracidae; genus Stictocephala; species Stictocephala bisonia. Next base: position 75,786 of record JAQJVL010001967.1, on the reverse strand, counting down.
ACCTTTTTTATATTTTATTATGTTATCTATTGTTATTTATTACTACATTTATTATTTATTGTTATTTATATTATTGTATCTGTTATATCTGTATATTCTACTTGGGTTATTTATTATTAGATTTTTGTTGCTGTTACTATTTGTAGAATTTATTGTACTGTCACACGATGGTTACACACTCCACTTATTAGGCTATTGGACTGTTGAGACTATTTTAAATTGTTGTTACTGAAGTGTTTGATTGTTAGTTTTAGTTCATTATCATAGAAAGTAACATGAATCATAGACTGCCATCTTGTATGTTATTGTACTTGTAAAATTGGTTAAACCGTGGGAAAATCAAATAAAATAAAATAAAATAAAACAATGGAACGCGATAAGCCTGTCCCTTCGTAGACCTTTTCCGCTCTATCGCTTCCAAGAATAATCGTTTGAATTGGGTGCAGCCTATTCTTATATTGACCGCGCTCCCAAATACTATACTAGGATTTAATCTTACAGCTATACTAAACTATATGCCAACACCCTGAATAGATATATTTAATAAAATGTTTAATAATAGAAAATTCAATTCTTACAACTAATTTTGTACATTGTCAATTCTGACATGTTTGCTCTGCTTCTGGTCATTGTCCCTACTACATTGCTTTAAATAATTTCGCTTCTCCTACTTGACTTTATTATATTCATTAATCTAATCTGCCCGTATCCCTAGCTCGTTGTTGGCATCCTTAAGTACTAATAGATAAGAAAAGAAGATAGAATAGGATAGAGATAGTTATGTGTAAGTGTGGTAACGGACGTTGTGCTATTGTGTGTGGGTGATGTGTGTGTGCGTCTGGGCGATACACTGCGGCTATCCTGAGGTGTGTCGACTCACCTCACGATGGCTTAACCGCCAGCCTACGAGAAAAATGAGGAAATTTTACTGAAAATGACAATGCTGAAATCACCGGATGCAAGTGGTCGCAGCCTATAGACAGGTTTAAGAACGCCTGATAACGGCCTGTCTACACCGCAGATTCGCACCTCCGGATTCCCACGGTCATTGTTCTCATTATTTAATAAAAGGAAAATTTGCATCACTTTACTGAAAAACAAAATTGCTTTAAATTAAGTTGGGTAGTTTTCAAATTTATTGCGTTAATGTGAAATTCCAGGAGTGAAAGTCATGTTTGCCGGTCGGCCGACATGTTCGTGAACGGACGTGTCGTGACCGACATGTCTGTGTCGGCTTCCCTTACTGAAAGTTAATGGACTTTTTCACTAATAAAACATATTTATTTGGATTTGCCGAAACTGATCGCTTCGCCATTTCACTTTAAAAAATATTATTTAACTTTACAACTCCGATCGCTCTGCTACCAATTGCAGGGAAACGGGCGAGAAAAAGAAATTAATTGTGGTTTCAGATATGGAAGATGCCGGGTTCAGGTCGGTCCTGACTGGAAATTAATGCTTTAATTGACAGAGGCCGTGAGGGAAATCCTTCTGGATTAAATTACGCCGTTTCCGCCGTGTTAGAACCGCGCAGGTTGGATTGATGGTGTTGGCCGCGTGAGTGCTAGTTGACGGTTCCCTACAAATCACAACCAGCTTTGATCAGCTCTAAATTAATGTACCATAAGGGTAAATATAGTTTTAACATAATTATAATTAACTGGTTGGCTGCGATCCCCTCATGCCCTCAATTACCGAAACTCTACATTTTAGATTGGCTACCTGATTCCTACCTAAAGGGACTACTCCCCCCCCCCTTCTGGTTAATTTAGCCTACCCGAAACATATTTATTAATCTAGGTTAATGGCTTAACTAACAGGCTACTTAGCTGGCCAGCGGCCGTTGGTGGCGTCCTCTCCGGCGTCTTCGACTCCCTGCCCCCACCTGCTTCTGTCCGGCTCCCCTCCCCGACCCGAGCGCATGCGCAAGCGATGGTTGAACTTTCCGCCGCGCGTGGCAGTCCGCCACAAAACACATAGTAAAAAATTTTTAAATCAAAAACCTCTTCTAGCAATTATGGAATATCATCCAAAATATTAAAACACTGTACAGACCAACTATGTACTCCATTGGTAATAATATTTAATAAATCATTTGATCAAGGACATTTCCCATTAGGCATGAACATTTCTAAAGTTTACCCAAAACTCAAAAAAGGATGCCCAACGACAGCTAGTAATTACCGGCCCATCTCTCTCATATCAACTTTCTCAAAGCTATGTGAAAAAATAGTTCTCAAAAGATTACTTACCTTCTGCAACAATCATACCCTCCTTACAAACACACAGCATGGCTTTATCAAGGGTAAATCAATGACTACAGCTATGATTAAACTTGTTGAAACAGTGACAGATGACCTGGAGCAGCGTAAATTATAAACAGCACTTTTCCTAGACTTCTCAAAGGCATTTGATTGCTTAAGCCACAATTTAATAATCACTAAGCATTAGGCCATAGGCATAACAGGAAAAGCCAAAGAGTGATTTGTAAGTTACTTAGCTGATCGACATCAGCTGATTGAACTTCAGCAGACAAAAAAGGAATTACATTGCACATACAGTCAAGTGCATTACCAATAACCCGTGGTGTACTCCAAGGCTGCATTCTGGGCCCGGTTCTTTTTATTTTATTTGAAAATGACATGCCCAGACATCCCCAAGATCATTGCCGGGCAATCATGTACGCAGATGACATCACCTTGCTGGTGAATGATAAAACTCTGAATAACCTAGCTGTAAACACATACATATCCCTCAATACAGCCTATCAATACTGCCACAACAATGATCTGGTTGTCAACCCCACCAAAACAAGCCAGATAGGATTTGGACATCGATATGAATTGACACCACAGATACCAGGCGTAACATTGGAAAGACAAGTAAAATTCCTAAGCATAACACTTGACAGCTTGCTAACTTGGACTGCTAACTTGGACCCCACACATAGACAGCCTCTGCAAGAAGCTAAACTCAAGCGTCTATGCACTTAAACAAGTAAAAACCATAAGTGACCTGACGACAGCAAGAACTGCATACTTTGCACTCTTCAAAACCCATTTAAGATATGGACTTGCTGTCTGGGGAGCAGCCTCAGCAAGGAACATTCAACGGATACTTGTCATACAGAAGAAAGCAATTCGAATCCTGGCCGGTCTCCAACGACTTGACACCTGCAGGCAAGCCTTTAAGACTCTGAAGATCTTGACAATTGCTGGACTCTACATACAAGAAGTAGTGATGCATTCTGATGGGCAGAGGTGCTGAGAGGTCATGATCTACATACGTACAACACACGTAATGCTAACCTCTACAGTATTCCAGTACATTGCCTTGCTCAGTATGAAAAGAAACCAACATACCAGAGGGTTAAATTCTTTAACCATCTACCAGGGGATATAAGAACATGTAGAGGAGGCAAGTTGAAGACAAAACTTCACAACTGGCTGACTGATCAACCATTTTACTCTACCAACGAGTTTCTACAATGTAACTTTGACTAACCATGAGAAATATAAGACCATGTGCATATTCAACCATTACTGCATTATAAACCTATATTTGTACAATTGACACCATTTCTGTTCTTGATGAACATGACAATAAAGAAGATTTTGATTGCTTGATACAATGTAAATTTGATTGCTCAGTGAAGAATGAGATATATCCGAATCGTAATTTTATTGTGAAAAATGTTTTTGACATCGATGCATACTATAATATTAATATTCATCGAAATTCGCGGGAATTTAATAGTTAAATTACTGTGTGGCGACAATCATCGCCTGGGATTCTTTGACAGTTTTTCGGCGACAATGTCATCATCGCCTGGGACTCTTAGTACATACTTCTGGCAATGATGTCATCGGCGCCTGGGATCCAAAGGGTTAAGATCTAATCCCAGGTCTTTCTCAGACTAAGAGAGATATCCTTTGAACAATGTTACTGACGTCCCCCCCCCCCCCCGTTTTTAATATACCGCAAGTAGTCTCTGGTTTTTTCCAAAAACAATCTTTCAAACAAATTATGGTTATACTCAACACAAACATAAAATGCACATAGGTAGATAATCAAAATTAAGCACTGCCACTATCACCTTACTAAAAGCAAGAGTTTTGGCTCGGTTGACCTACCTCTATGTTTATCTAATTTATTGATCAACAAACAAGTAAAAATAACCAATTTCAGCATAGTACCTGGGCTCTTTAAAATGGACACAAAATCCTATTGTACTTACCTCTTCTTTTAGTGTGGGTTTCTGTTCCCGGGAATCCACACATACTTCCTCCAAATGTTCATCAATGACATCTTTATCCTTGTTATTAGGGGATATCTAGAAATACAATAAACTCTTCAAAACAGAATATTCCCAAATAGCTTTACAGAAATTGTTCTACATTTATTCAAACTGCTGCAACACCTATATCGATTAATCTATACATAATCAAATATTGAGAGTGATTTCCTCAACTCGGACTACATTTTAATTAATCATGTTTATGTAATTTCAAACCAAATTTTGACAATATCATTAAAGTTTTTACTTATTTTAACTGATAATAAGCCAACAAATTATTTACAAATGCAGTTTAAGGTATGTTTTATTTTTGTATAACTAGTGACAAGGAACTTAACAGAATCATCATGGCATATGAAAATAAACCATCTGCTGGGTATGATAGGTCCCCATCATAGTCATCAGATATGCTCTTGATGAATTATTGAAACCTTTCAAACATATAATAAATTCAAATAAAATAAAAATTGTTTAGTTGTAACCAACATAATACTGCATATATGTGTCATAATAATTAAAAGTGTTACTGCTATAACTAAAATTAATTTTAACAGATTTAAAATCAAACATAATTAATTACATTTAGATAAAATCATCAGAAACAAAATACCTGACACCATAATAGCAGCGTGATATCAACTACTCTTTTACCTTCCTCACAAAGGCGTTAACATCGTACTCTACGTTCAGGTACTCGGGAAAAGAATAAGTGCTCCGTAGAAAGATGCTTTTCATAAAATGCTTTCTTGTGTGCTGGTTATTGAATAATGTTATTATTATTATTATGTAGCCTGTAATGACGATTGACATGCACTACATTGCAAAGATGGACATTCTTTCCTACAAAGAGTAAAATATTGAAAATGTAAGTAATTTTGTTATCATAACGTGCAATAATTTTTTTGCACGTTATGATTTTTTGCAACTTAAAAGAAGAGTTATAAAAATATTTATCAATGCTCATTAAAAACAATTGTCATTGCTTTCTTTTGTAATTTATAAAACTAATATTTCTCTTGTATTTTCATGAACCCAAACTGCTACACCATATAAAAGATAATGATAAATAAATCCGTAATATGCATCAAGCAAAACTTCACTATCAACAAAAGGAGATAATTTTTGTTTTTTTAACACATAGATTCCAAAACTTCAAGTTCTGTAAATGGTTATTGCTAGGAATTTATCAGATTTACAATGATTGACTTCAAAGTCATCTAATAAAACAGTATAGTTGTCTTGATTAAGATGGTTTATTATTTGAAATTTTATTGCATGAGATTTAGCTATATATCAATTTATTTGCACAAAGCCATTGCACCGGTGAGCATGTTTCTAAACAAGTTTCAGTTTCAAGACATGCATGATTATGGGCTGATATAGCTAAGGAAGTTATCAGCAAAAAGAGAAATCTTGCATCAGATATGAATAGAGGTAGATCGTTAATAAACAGCAGAAACGGGATAGGACCAGGCAAACATCCTCACGGCACCACCTGGTTACAGACGTTAAACCAGACAAGACCCCCAGACTTGTATTTTGTTGAATCAACAAAATATGACTTAACAGATTGGGTTCTGCAAGTAGAAAAAGATTCAACTCATGAAAGAGGAGAACCCCTCACCACCATTTATTATAGCTAAGCTCCTCCAAATAAGTTGTGGTCAACCATGTCAAACGCCTTTATTAGATCTATAAAAATACCAACCGTCGGTCTTTCTAAATCTAGAGACTAAACTATTGAGGAAATAAGAAAGTTTATGGCATTAGTAGTGTTTTTATTTTTGATAACTCCAAATTGGTTTGTCAGAATATTGTTATGAATATGTTTACTGTCTTATTACCAATATCTATGAAGTTAAGCATTTAGTATTAGTCTTTAGACCTTCGAGAATCATGATGCCATAGAAAGAGGCCTATTCTACCGTACTTTCATCTCTGCAGCCTTTTTTGTGAGGGTTCAACTATAGCATGTTTCAGGAAATTGGCCTTCCTGGAATAAGAGGTTGATTAGCTTCATCAATACTAGAGATTCTATATCATCTATCTAAAGCTGATAGTTTAGATTTCATAGATATCATTAGTTAAGCCACTTATTCAGTATAAATGGGGGAATTCTGGTAGGTTGAGATGGTTTTTGATAATAATCACCTATGGACGTTAGTTCCATGATTATTTTGAGGACACAATGAAAAGATAGAATTAAAGGTATTTGCAACTGTTATTGGATTCTATAAAATAGTAATTGATCAAAGTTCCATTACTATTTTCAGTGTTAGATTAAGATTGTGGGAGCGCTTTACAGATATGTGATCATTAACAACCTTTGACTTATTGGATTGGAATTATTGGAAAACAGCATTTCAAAACTCTTGTTGTTCTCCTGTATCACCACCTTAATATATACATTGGCTTTCAACTTATTGGATGAAATAGAGATCTTATTACCAATAAAATCACTCTTAGATCTCCTTATATTTTTTCTTCTTTTTGTATTCTTGACGAAGACGGTTAGAGGAATCTAATTGTTAAGTTATTCACTACATTGAAAGAAGACTTACTAGTATCAGATCACAAATAGTCGATTGTGTGTGCAATCAAAATATGACTTCACTAAGACCAATTTTTGCCGATTATCTTGTGTGCATTTTCCTTTTCAGAATGGGAAAAGCAAACTATATAAATATAAACTAGCAAAAACTGCGTTACAACCTGAATGTTGCTCTAAGGATATACAACTCCCACCACCGCCACCTAACCACCATCTACTCACGTGATGAAGGTGCCAGTGGCACTGAAAAATTGTGTAATGTGAATTATCTTTATGTGTTCTCTGCTGCAAGGTGTTAGTGTAATGAATAAAGTACTTGTAATAAATGAAGAATTGTTGAATTGAATTGAATCCAACAAAAGTTTCTACAAAACAACAAAATGATAAAGGAGAAGAATGAGTTTTTTTAATTATTTGAATTTGCTGTATGTTTTAGGTTAATGTAGTTTTAATAAGTAATGTGGAAGTTTAGTAGGCAATAACAGTTTTCCGGACATATAAGTAGCTAAAATAACTGACATCGGACAAATATGCATCAATCTCAAATATAATTCAAACTATTGATAAAACAAGAAAAATAGTTAGAATTCAAAATGTTAAATTTGTGTAGGGCATCAAACATAGTTTGACTTTTTTTTTGTAGCTACACTTTGTAGTGTTTATTATTTTTATTTAGTTTTGCTTTCTTTACAGGGCATGAGGTGTTCAGATCTGTAGTCATTTCTTGTACAAAGTAGGTGTATCCATCATCAACATTAATATACAACGATTATTCCAATAACCTAACTTCCAATAACTCACCTGTGTCAGTTTGGGTAACTGTTGACAGAGTGTTTCCCAGTCCTCTTCTAACCGCTTAGTAACTACTTTTAAAATGAGTTTATCGTTGTAGCCAGGAGGTATCTAAGGACACAAAAATACATCGAATTATCTTATGATTGCTCTTGGTAAATGGTTTTTAAAAAATAACAGATTTTTTTAACTTATCAATAAACCAAATACATAATTACCATTATCAATTGTGGATTCAATATAATCAGTTCTTGAAGGGTGACAGATATCCTATTTCTGGCCATGTTGTTAAATAAACTGGTTAGAATGTTTCAGTTACATTGGTGTTCTATAGATTTCTTCGTTAAGAATCAAATTCATAAATATTTTTGTAAATAAAATAAGTCCATATATTCATGTTATTTTAAGTAATACTAGAATAATATGTAACTTCCATTTTGAAAGACAGAAGCAGTCCTTCTAATCAATACTATTTATGCGTGTACTTCTTAAAAAATGCTCTAATCGCTTTTTTAAGTCTAAAAAAAAGGTTGGTTTGAGCACTTTCACCTCTCTATACTGCTACTCCATAGGGAAAAACCAGGCCATAATACGCAGTAAGAAGTGACATATCAGTATTGTTGAATAATAATTGTGGTCATAACACATTTATCTATTGTTGAGGCCTATTTACATTTAAAGTAAATAAATGCCCGGACATTTATGGATTTTGGGCATTTGCACGGGCATATTCCCTGGGCATTAGTCCTGACTTATAAATACCCGAGCATATTACATCACTAGGCATCACCATACGTGGATCAATGGAATCAATGGAGTGTAGATAAGCGAATGTAGTCAATGTTACAAACTACCGACCTACAATTGATACATATCCAGTTAATGGGTCATGGAACATATTTTGTAAATGATTAATTCAGCAGTCAATTAAGTGGAATTCAGTAGATTTAAGATTCATTTATTTGCACAGTATTAACTATTACAGTTTTCCATGCAAGGCATAAATTATACAAAAATAACATCATAAATCAATTAATACTTAACCACCTTTTCATTACAGTCTACACTTAAGTAGATCTTAGCATTTATTTTTTAGCTATTGCAGTATGAAAGAAGATTTAAGGTAATGTAATAAAATTAATACAGCCAAAATCACCATTTAAGGCTGCAAAATAGTTTCATCGAGAGTATAGAAGGCCCTCCGACCAAATGGCTCCTCAAACGGGTTTTCAGCATAGTTAAACTAATGATAGTTTTAATATTTTGAGGGAGAATATTTAAAATATTTAAGACCAACATTAAAAACTAATTTTTTTAAAAAGATCCTGATACTTTGCTCAAGTACCAAGAACTGTCGTTCAGCAACTGGTTGAGACATTCCGAGTTAAATATTTTCATTTTGAAGGGAAGTCTGACAACATAACGTTCATTAGGAGTATGAGGGTAAATGTTCTTAAAGTGTATATCACAAAGATCTTCTTCTTTAAAAAAAAGTGAGTATTTGATAAATATAAGTTGTTTTATTCATTTTAAATAAACATACTAACTTTACACTGGATTGCGACAAAACGCCTTTAATATCAGGTAAGACACTGTTTATTTATTTTTCTTATAAGTCAGGCAAACCTTATCAAAATTACTTGAAATTTTCTAGATCTGCTCACAATTATATGCCCTATTGAAAAAAACATACATTCAATACAATAGAAAAATACAGGCTATAAAGTACGTTTTATAGCTTCAAACTAAAACATATAAACACAAATTATAAATTTCAGCAGTTTTTCAAATATATTAATTGAGCAATTAATTCAATTTAAAATATTTCTCTTATAGACAAATTATTACTCAAAATCTAAGACTAATTTGAAGAATATAGTGTAATTTTTTACAAAGTTACAAATTTGTAAGTAAAACACTGCAAAAACACCTATTTCATGTGAATATTCTTGGGTACCGTACCTTGCGTAAGTGAAAAACCTTAACATTTTTTACTGAACAGCCAAAGGGTTAAACAGTAAACAGTAAAAAAATACAAGGTTAATTGTATTATCTTCTTTTGTCAACGTAAATTACTTGATAGGCTAAGCATTTTTTATACACGGTACTGAAAAGAATGTCACTTCACTAGCGATATTCTTACCTTTATATTTTTGTTCATCTTTGGCTTACATACAGTACTTCCAATTACATAGAATCTGCTCACTGGAATTGTTTATCTCCTGTTCAACAGAAATAATAAGCGTTTTCAACAATGAACACAATGTGAATCCTGTTTTTTATACATAAATTATTTCTCATGTAACTAACAATTATACTTTTGCAGAAATACCTACCTAGGTTGTATAGCAAAATAAGTAGATACAGAAAACAAACACAATACCAAAATTTATTAAGCTCTTTAATGGTTGGGTGAGCAGGTTCAGACTAGATTTAATTGATAAAACAAATAAATGGTAGGTACAGAAAAGGTACTTTTCAAAATTAAGGTCTGATGAGTAGTTTCAGTTACTGCAGAAATAAAAAAATTTCTTAAGTTGTAGATTTTGCTAAACATATATATATATATATATATTTTTTTTTTTTTTTTTTTTTTTTTTTTGAGACTGGTAAGTTTTTGCCACAAAGCTTTGAGAGACTCTTTTTGCCACAAAGGTAAAAAAAAGGGTATGCCAGAAATACCAGATTATTTTATTTCGATTTTTAGAACTTAGGCTTAAGCGGCCGGTGTCATTACTAGAATCTACATTTACCGGTGGCAACCCCGTCAAGGAACTATCTACAATATTTACAAGATAACCAGACATTTCACCCATACTGTGATGTGGCATCCCCAGAGATACCACTGAGGATGCCACATCACAGTATGGGTGAAACATCTGGTTATCTTGTAAATATTGTAGATAGTTCCTTGACGCGGTTGTCACTGGAAAATGTAGATTTTATTTCGATTTTGTTTATTGATATGATTTTTTATTCATCCTTGTCTTAGTTTGGTAGCTGACTTTGTAAGCCGTATGATATACATAGGGTGTTGAAAAAGTATGGAACTACCTTCATTTCTCTTAAATGGGTCCAGATAAATAATTGAGTTTAAGTATAACTTTGTAGAATTTTTTTTTTATCTTTTGATGCAGTTTATAACTGTTTTTTTACCTAGAGGAAAGGGCCCGTGGAGGACTTCAGATAAAGTTGTAATAAAAGGCTATGATGAGTTGCCCGTCATTTTTAAAGATTGGTTTCTGAATAAGACGGCATAAGTTTCAAGTCAAAAGAACCATCCTATCAGAAATGGTGACTGATTAATCTTTCTCAGCAGTTATATTTGAGTGAGAATTCTATATATTGTAAAAGTCAGTACTGTTCTCAAGAGTTCTAGAGCCCTACCCTCTAGATGAAAAGATTATAAACTGCTCAATTATTTATCTGAACCCAATTTACAAGAAATGAAGGTGGTTCCATACTTTAACAACACCCTGTATATACCAGGTTATTTTGAAGGTTTTGCAGATCTAGAGAGCAATGGCTGTTTTAATAACCATAGCCTACATCTTTTTTAACTTTTTTTATTTAATCAGCTAAAAATTATGCTTTAAGAACCTTTGGCTGTTAGCTGAAAATATATAATTAAGTAAGTAATATTATACCCTACATTTATTGGACATTTTTAAAAAAATCAAACTAACTCTAACCATAGGCTAGTAAAAAATGGTTTATATAAACCTACATATTTTTCTCGGAATATATGATGAAGACATGTATTAACAATGAGAAATAGTTTTTACTCTGAACAAAACTCAATTGCAGTTTGTCGAACTTATTTATTTCCACAGTAATTACATTCAGTATAACAAAGAAGATGGCTAAAACTAGAAAAGTTTGGGCATTTGTGTGGGCTAAAAAGAACACTAAAACACAATGCTTCCTTTTTAGAGGGAGTGACATTTCTTCCCATTTCAAGCAAAGCCCTTAAAACCACAATTTTCAAACAATGTTGGTATTATATTGTTAATCATGCAGAAAACATCAGAACTTGTTTTTAAGTATAAACATACTACATAACCAATCAAATACACAAACCAATTTCAAAGACAAAACAAATAAATAGCACAGTTCACAAAAACCCAACTTAGCATGAAATAAACAACTGTCGGCATTTATCCAGTTTTCAGACACTTGGTAAATTTTGACTTTTTTACATCTAGGCTAGTTGGAAAAATCTGGTCAATATTTCCAGTGAAAATACTTTTTATTCTGCGTATAACTAGTTTTCCAAAAATAAAATTGAAAAAGCTAAGCTATTGAAATTTTATATTGTTATACATAATTTTAACGAGATTTTTCATAATTTTTTATTTCTTTAAGTTTTTTAAGCTAAACACAAGAAGTTTAAAAATCATTTTGGTCTTAAACAATTATTTCTTTCAAATACCGTGGATAAACTAGTTCACCGAAAATCACCTATGGTGGCTATACACACAGTAATATAAAAGCTATGGCTGGTCACAAAAACAAAGTTACGCATATTTTGATGGTGGGCCATCCAATATCAATTACATTGGATCCAAATTACAAATGTTTGTTGAGTATGTAGACAGTTAGGCTAAGTTAGGTAAGTAAAGTGTACTTTTCAAGTCAAAAAAATAACTTTATGGCAAAACCAATGATATATTCATGTTCATCATTAAAAAATGTGGAATAAAAACATTTTTTTATACTCTCAGATAAAATATGTATAATATATTTTGATTTTTCTAATGCATCCATAAGGAAGGATACGGCGTTCATGGTTCTCTCCTGAAATGGATAGTTATCTCAAGGGTTGTGGGCTTACCTCAAGAGTACCTATTTGGCGTGCCATCAGGAGTCCACAGGGATCTCATTTGTCTCCGTTTCTTTTCACGCTATTTGTTAATGACATTGGTGATATCATAAAGTGCAAGTTCCTCATGTTTGCCGACGATATTAAGGCATTTAAGGAGATTACGTAACAGGAGTATATTGACCAGTTACAAAACACCCTCTTGTCAATATAACGTTGGTGAAAAAGAAAACATCTCCAAATGTGCAGTTTCACTCTTAGTCGTATTTGAAACAAAATACATTCAGCCTATATATTGCATGTAATTCCTTTGAAAAGAATGGAGACATTCAGAAATCTTGGTTTCATAGTGTGTCGTCCTCGTTCTCTTGCCATGAACATACATTCCATATATGTAATAAAGCCAACTCCTTGATAGGATTCATATTAAGAACATCTAGAGATTTTCAGTCCCCCTTTACTATCCTGACCCTGTACAAGACACTTGTAAGACCTGTCCTGGAATATGAGTTTGTGGTCTGATCTCCTAATTACCCTTGCTATGTTGACTCTTATTAGCAAAATACAAACCAGAGGACGGTAATACGATTGATTGGCAAGCGCTATGATTACTGATACTTGGAAGTCCCAATTAAGGAACTGGTGCAAACTTTTAGACCATCTTCATTGGAATCATGGAGAAGGGTGTCTGATCTAATAATTTTCCTCTACAAGCTGATCAACAGACAACTCAATTGCTCAGAAGTTCTGTCATTGATACATGTACCAAGAGGAATTGGACTGTCCAATACTTTTACAAAAAGAAGACAAACTACTGCATACGCTTACCACAGCTGCATCCAGCGACTCCTGAGGGAACGCAACAACCTTGATACAGAGATCCACATGTTTTGTACATCAATACAAATGTTCAAAAGAGTGTATAAATTCGTGCAAGGCCAAGCATACGATTTTTCTATAGGTGATATAATGTTGACATGATCTATTTACAAAATTGCACTTTAATGTATAGCATACGTATTTTTACATATTATTTATATATCATTGATGTTGTAAATTTATACCTAATGTAAAACTGTAATTAGTTATTAGCTGCTGTTGTAACCGATTTTGTTTGTAAAAAAATGGGAAACCGTTGGTATGAATAAATGAAAAATTAATGAATGAATAGACAATAAAAGATAATTATCTAGTATTACTTGGACAACTTTAAGTTTTTTCATACTTTGATAATATATATTTCGGACAATAAATAACAATATTTAGTGAAAATAAGGTGTTGCAAACATAGATTTAGTATCAATCAACAGTGGTACTGTACTTTAGTATTCGAGGCCCCCCATTTACATCGTACTGCAGTACCGGTAGTTATAGTAAGACTATATTTTTTTATTCACACACACGGCAAACGCCATTTTTACAAAAAAAGTTTATAAATTGGAACATCCCACAAAGGTGGCATAAATTGCTACAAAAACATGTTAACCCTACAACAATAAATGATTCAGCATTTACTATATTGTATAAAATGTTATTACTACCTATACTGTAGAATATGTTTGATCACTGACCGTTGGATTGCTATTTCCTGGCTGAAAAGTGGCTTGCAACAATCAAAATACGTCAACACTAGTTCATTCTACACAATAGTAGCCTAACCTAACCATAACATCAGCAGCGTGATGTAAATATATGGCTCCTGTTTAGAACTAAAAATCACTATTTCTTCACAAAATAATAGTATTAGTTTTTATTAAATATTGCTAATGTCTCAAAAATATACTATCGATTGGCGATCAGGTGGCCGAAGGGTTCTCCACACTAGTCATAGTCAGTGGGGAATGAGCAGAGTAAGGTTAAGGAGGGTCGGCCCACTAAACAAAAAAAATATGAAAATATATTAGACATACTAGATAAACGAAGAGAATTACAATAAGTTTTTTGATTTTTTAGAAAAAAGAACGTTCCGCAGTTGAAATCAACTTTCTCAATAAATGTAAACTCAACATTGTGTGAACACAAAATCGGCAAAATTTGGTCCTGATCACGCATATGGCAAGAATTTTGCAATTGGACCATTATTAAGTGTATTGTCACTGGAAATATTCAGGTTTCAGTAAAGTTAAGGTTTCTTAGGAGAGGCCGAGTTTGAGCATTGTTAGGTTTGTTTGGTTAGGTTTATTCAGTTAGGTTAACAAAAAACAATCCAAAAAACCAGCCTAACCTTGTCTCCGGCGAGAATACATGGGAATATGTTTCTGTAGTTAGTCATAGCTCCTATATTAACATTGTGCCTAGGCCTATATCTACCATAGGCGATTTGCCACGAACGTAGTTTTCCACAATATCTTGAGAGATAATCGTCGTAAGTTAGATCAAAATAGTTTCTAAATTCATGTTTATCATGAAATGATACATCAATTTTTTTTTATTTATTGATGAAAAAGTTACAAAATACAATGAAGATGGCTTACATTTTTTAAATTACACTTTCAGAAATTAAGATTTATATTTTTTTCATACCGATATGAAACATTATCCCATGGAATAAAAAGTTTTTTCTGAGAAAATTACCTAGACCTGATTCCGGGTAATAAAAATGTCAAGACTGGCTAACTGTCTAAAAACTGCTTAAATTTCATGTTTCCATTTTATCCTAATTTTCCCAGTTTTTCTTCTGAGAAAAACTATCACATTCTAGTTTCTTAGTTAATAATCTTCATTGAAAAAATGTTTTAGCACAAAATCTGTTAAAAGTCGTTCAATATAATTACCCTTACCTTACATCAAATTCTAGGCTATACATTTTGGTTAGTTTGGAATTATTTAAAATCTTAGCTACAACTTAAAAGGTAACAAATGAAGGTAATAAATGCACTTTCTTGCCACCTCTGAAAATACGATTTCTTGTTGAAAAAGTGGTGAAATATGAGTTTATAGCTCTTGAGGAGCTTGATTTCATCCGTGTAAAACTTTTTTTGCTGAAAAATCTAAACCCGTTTTTTATTTGAGTGAAAAACCAACTTTTTTTAAATACTTTCTTTCATTTCTCGTGTTTTTTATGCTGAACATAAATACATCACTGGTTTTGAAGTAATATTATTTTTCAGCCCGAAAAATGCATCTTTTTTACTGACCTAACTAAACCTATCCTAATTGTCTATTTTCTCAACAAAAACATCCTAATTTGCCTTAAATTCATATCTTTGGACTCCGTGATGGCCATCACTTCGGCAGGGATACAGGTGAATTAAGTTTTTGTTATTAATAGTTGTTGTAATAATGATCGTGTAATGGTCGCTAAACGCCGGTAAGTAGTTTTCCGATATATCTGGAGAAATAGATGTAATAGACCAAAATTGTTTTCAAATTTGTATTTAGCGCAAAAAACTAATCAAAATAAAAAAGATATGAATAAAATACTATTTGAATTAACAGAAATATGACAAAAATACTAAAAGTTGTGAGACATTGGTTTTTTTGTATTTTCCGGTAAAATACGCTATTTCCGCGGAATAAAAGCATATTCGGGTCGGCACTGGTGATGCAGTGCTGTAACCCAGCTACTTGGGGATAAAGTGTATGGGAGATTGTAGGCGATAGGTTGGATGCTCGGTCTTCTTAATACCGACATGGTGTCCGCTCAGTGGTTGCTATCGGCGTGGACACTACTAGAGAAGTCTGGGGTGTCCATGTTGGGTGGTGATCATGGTACGGATGTTGTGTGGGGGAGATAACTGAGTATCAGGCTTGTCAATTAGCTGAAAATCAGACCAGCACTATGTGGTTCAGATTCCACGTGAAGCTGTAGGTCCCTTAGTTGCCCTGGCTGTTGGGCTATTAATAAATGGCACTTTCTAAGGAACAGTTGAACTCAGTTAGTAACCAAACTACACTCATATAATCATTCTTATTCGCTTTAAAATAACAACAACGTTGTGTCATCGTCTCATATGTAAGACCATACCTAGTGAAAATACAGCCAATTCCACTCCCATTTCAAGCAGAATTTTCCAAATTTGTTTGGTGACAAGAAACTGCATAAATACCATTTAGCAATAAGAAAATCTAGGGCTAAACTTGGCGGCGTAAAAACATTACCATGAGGGTGTTCAAAACTTAAAAGTTGTTAATGTAAATAATTGTTTACCATAAAAGTACAACTCCTACATTTTTTTTCAATTATCTACTGCCAAATAACAAATCATTAACCTAACCAAACTAAACAACACCAATAACCAATCCGAATATTCATTCAACATTAATAACTAAAATAACCAAACCAACGTTCAAACGATTACACGAACAAAACAAACAGTCTTCTGCCGGTTGGTTTTGGCACAGTGGCACAGTGTAAATGAAATGGTTTGATTTTGGTTGTTTACACTTTACTGGTTAGACAAAAGACAGCTGATATAACAGCGATCACTTTTCACAGCATGGCGTGAGAATTTTTGTTAACAAAATGTTATTTACTATCTGTTTCATTCAAAACAGTAAGGAAATACTATATAAAAAACAAAATGAGTTAAAATTTTTCAGCAACAAACTAACAAAAAGCAATACATAAAGTTATGATTATTACTGAAAACTACTAAACTAGTACTAAGTCTAAAGTAGTAATACAGTATAAAACAAAATACTGTGGTATATTACAGCGTACTAATCTGTATCCTATACATGATCACTATTGTCGAATAGAGTTACAGCAATTTAGTTAGGATGATTGTCCAGTATATACAAATAATTTTCATTTAATCGCTGATTATCTTCTTCGATAAGGGGAATTGTGGCATCATTATGGAGAGTACGGCTGTTTACATACCACGAGGCCTGAAATATCGATCATATAACTTTTGACTGGAACCTCTGACGAATTTGGATGTTGGAGTTACTAGCTGTTCCCCAACAGTACAAATGGGTTTTTAAACAACTTTATAACTTCATATTTTGTTTTCAGTTGAAGGTTTTGTTTGAATTAACTGTTTGGAGCCAGAATAAATGTTTGAAATAATAAATGGTCCTTTCTGAGGAATAGTTTAACTCAATTAGTAATCAGACTACACTAATCCATACCATTGATTTTACTATATAAAGAGATACTCCATCCATATGGGAGAGTTGTGGCGAGGCCCCAAAACTGTTTTGAGGCCCCACGCGCATAGCCCTATTTCCTCTCTCCCTCACACGCTCTTCTGTCTCTGTCTCACTTCCCTCCTCTTAACCCACTCTCCCATTCTCCAGACAGCCGCCCCGCCCTCTCCTTCCTCAGGTCACACATACAAACAACGTCCTGCTTAGATAATTGTTTACGTTATTCCATATTGCCAACGTTTATCCGGGTTCTCTGTTTTTATATTTGCTTGCATCTCTTTCGAATAATAAAGAATACTGTGTTGATACTATTACAGTAAAACTCAGTGTGACATTCATATTGAATAAAGAAATATTTATAACTGAATAAATTAAAACACCATATTGATTTATATGATTAACACACCGTGCATTTGTAAATAGACACACTTGAATAGACCGCTAACTTATCGGCAATGCTGGCGATAATTACTGCTGATTTTGAAGTAAACATTTTCATATTATTTAGCCCATCTGATGATAAGTTAATGAATACTTAAACTGTTATAAATTATTTCTGATACTACTAATAACGCATCCTCAGTTGACTTTCATTTGATAAAACCGAATTGACGTAGACCAAGAAAATTTAACTTAGATAAATTAATGGAGTCTTTTAATCATTGTTTTTTTTTTTTTTTTCAAAAACCTTAGAGAATACAGATAACAAGCTGATTGGTCTTATGTTATCTAGTTTTAAAGAGTTATTGTCCTTCAAAATAGGTACCACTGAACTTATCTTCAGGATCTCAGGAAAAATGCCTTCGATAAAACTACTGTTTATTAAGTGAACTAAAACTGGTGCAGTCTCATCAATTATATATTTTTCAGTAAATGTGCATAGTTTTGGTCAGAGCCAGTTAATTTTTAATTTTTTAAAAGCTTAACAATACTCTTAATTTCATCTAAATCTGTTGGAATTATAAAGAAAGAATATTGATAGTAAGTACGTAAAGGTGGAAGAGTATTTGAATGTACAACGTCTCGAAGGCTAGACTGGATTGCGATAAGGCGATTGTTTATCTTATCAATGACGGAAGGCTCACGCATAACTTCGCCATTCAATTAGCTCAACTATTTCTTTGAAAAACCACTTGTTAAGTTATTTATTACCTTCCACTGCTCAGATACATCACCTTTACAGTTTTCCAATGAAGTTGAATAATAATTGTTTTTTTGTAAAATTGATCACATTATTTAATTGATTAGTATATTTTACGAAATAATAATTTTGAAAAACTCTTTCATATGGTCTTCTCGTAGAAATTTTATATAATTTTTTACGTCTCTCAAATTTATGTAAAATGTTTGGTGTTATCCAGGGACTTAACAAAAAAAATTAGCCTTTAACAATTTAGAACTACCACCATTTTTCTTGCTACTTCTAAATATACAATTACTTAAAATATCAATAAACTTACAATACGCAGTATTTACATCATTTTAGATAATGCATAATGTTTTAACTAAACATCTGTAACATACTGTTATTTACATTGACAAAATAACAAAAATATGTCCTCTAACATTTTTCATATTCACAAACCCCTAAGGCCTAAATAAAAGATCGCGATTCCTTTCCGTGCAAGACAAACCACAGAACGAAATAATATCCCACTTTGACTCTCTATCAAGGCCAATCGGCGACAGTGGACAGGTCGACAGGTGGAGGGCGACAGTGACAAGTACTTCCGGACGCTCGTCTCATGAGAAAGGAGAGAGAGAGAATGGGGGAATGAGAGGGAATGATTAGTTTCCTTTATTGCTCACAGGTTGTGTAACCGAACAGTCGAAACTGGAGGCAATTTCGACCTCTTTAACTTGATTGACGACAGGTTGCAGCACGGTCGCTCCCATATTCCACGCCTCAAAATTTAACATTGGATGGAACTATCTTCTATGTATAGTAAAATCAATGTCCATAGTCACATAAACATTCATTTGTGGTTAAATGGAAGAGAGACTGTATATAGTTCTAAATTCGCCACTACAATAAAGGCCTTTTCATTCATTCATGTAAACATTCATATTTGCCTTAACCTCCTGAGACCTGGGAAAAAAGGTTGTTTTTTGTCAATTAGGGCCTAATGTGCTGTTTTTAGCACATAACCATGCACTCAAGTGAGTCCTGGATAAAAAACTCAATTTTATGAAACAAACGCCTAATGTGCTGTTTTTAGCACACATCAGTAAAAAAAAGTTAAAGGAAATTTAGCTCTGTTTCGAGGCAGAGATTGGTACTACTGTCAAGCCGGTTTCCCGCCAATCTGGATGACGCGTCATCAAGCCAGTCAAGCCTCAGTTATACATATGAGTCACCGGCACCTGAAATCATGGCTGCACGTCGTAACTCTGCAGACCTTCATTTAAATCTAGGTAAGAAGCACAAATAACTATAGAAATGTTGATTTAGCTATTAAATATATTTAAACTAATAATGAACTTTATGTTATGCATATAAAGAAATCATAATAATGAAGTTTCAATGAATTTTTTTGTGATTAATTATTACTGTCCTAAAAAAAACACATTCGGTCTCTATTAAGTTTTATCCATTTTACACATGTGTTAATAATGGCACATTCGGTCTCAAATACTATGTATGACAATTTCAGTTATTCCCTTAAAAAAAGCACATGCATTGTTTAGTTTGTTATTCAAAATAATTATTTACAAGTAATTTAATTCTTTTTACAGTACCTGTTGAAATCGTGATTTGTAACAAAATAAATATTTTCCCGTTGTTTACAAAACCAAACAAAATAGAGAAATTATTAGGTAAAATACAAATTTATAATTTTTTGCAGTTGGCGATGAAGACATACTGAATGAGCTCAATTTAGATAATTCAGATTATGAAGATGGGAGTTCAGATGATGAACCTGAAATGCTACAAAGTCGAAATATGGAAATGTTGAAACACCTGCTCGATAGCGATGTAGATGATAGTGATGAAGATCCTACCTATGAACCTGAAATGGATCAGAATTCTGACAGTGTGAGTGGCAAAGAAGAACAGCCTACAACATCTCAGAAAAAGGAAAAAGGTACCAAGATTACTTAAACTAAAATTAATAGTCCAATTAAACTTAATGAATGAAAACCATGTATTTTATTATAGTTTCAGTTTTAAAGTTTGTCCAAAACCCCTTTGCACTAAAATCATAGACCTTCTATTATACCGTATAAGCGGTATAATAGAAGGTCTATGCTAAAATTACTTTCCAATAAACTAATAATTTTTGTTATTGTTTCAGCAAATACCGATACCAAAAGCAAAGCGTAAGTCAGAGAAGAAAAAACCTGAAGGCCCAAACTGGAGGAAAGGAAATAAATTTGAGCCTGAACCAATCCACCTCAACAAACCAGCTTACATGCTGAAAGCTGTAATGCAACTTGGGATGATGACGACTTTATTGCTCAATACATTGATGACGACTTTCTAAAGATAATGGTAGAAAAAACTAATCAAACTTATGTCCACTCCACAGGTAAGACTTTAGGATTAAGTTTAGAAGAACTTAAAGTTTGGATCGGTATCAATTGTGTAATGTCAGCTCTCCAGTTCCCAAAAATACGAATGTTTTGGGAGAAAGATTATAAAATTCCCATAATTAGTAATTCTATGACGAGAGATCGCTTCTTTTCTATTAGAAAATCAATATAGGTAGTGTTTGACAATGATATTTCCAATTAAGCAAGACAAAGTGACCGTGTTTGGAAAATACGTCCTTTGGTTAACAGAGTTTTACAGGGATGCATGGATCAACCTCGAGAACAAGATATCTGTATAGATGAAATGATGATACCTTTCTCTGGCACTTGTAGTCTAAAACAGTATGTCCCCAACAAACCAAATCCTGTAGGGCTCAAAGTTTTTGTTTTGGCTAAATCTAATGGCATAATATGTGACTTCAGGATCTATCAAGGCAAAACCACATTTCCTTTAGAGGTCAATCAGGGCTTTTCTCTTGGTGAAGCAGCGGTGCTTTATCTGTCACGATCATTAGTTCCTGGCCATGTGATTTATATGGATAGATACTTTCTTACTGTTAAGTTAATAGATGAGATTATTAGTAGGGGAATCAGGTGCTCAGGTACACTGATGAAAAATCAGGTGCCTAAAACAATGATTTAATTGATGACAAGTTACTTAAAAAACAAAACAGAGGCACTACTAACGTTACTGTTAGGGAAGACAAGTTGATTGCATGCACCAAGTGGTTGGATAATAAACCAGTTGTTTTTTTTTTCAACGCATGAAAATCAGGATCCAGAATGTACTGTTAAAAGATGGAATAAGAAAGAAAAGAGGTATGTTGAAATCAAACAACCAAAGGTTATAAACTCATATAACAAAAATATGGTAGGCGTAGACCTGGCAGATAGGATGTTGTCGTACTGTCCTTCCCGGTCTAGAACAAAAAAGTGGACAGTAAGGTGCATTTTGCATTTTGTTGATTTGGCCATAGTAAATACCTGGCTACAGATGAGAAAACACAAGAAAGAACGGGGATTTGCAAACAGGGATATTCCTCAACTTAGGACATTCAAGCTGATGTTTGGGGAACGCCTTATCAACAAGAATTGTGAGCCCAATGAAGCGTTTGTTGAAGACGATTCGGAAGAAGATGTTATCGTTTTTGAGGATGGGAGAAAAAAGTCCCTACCTTCGTCAGTTGTGCGCACAAAGGGTGCAAAGCACCTACCTAAGGTTCGTGAAGGGCAACAACAAAGATGCAGAATGCCAAAGTGCAAGCTGAAGAGCACTATTTATTGCGCAAAATGCAATGTTTTCCTTTGCTTAAAAAAAAAATAAAAACTGCTTCTTTCAGTTCCATCAAAAATAAACCAGTAACTATACATACAGAAGTAAAAGATTGTTTATAATTGAGAAATAAAATAGTTCATAACATGTAACATGTAGATTCATTCACTTTCCACCTTAACCATATTAGGACCGGATGTGCTTTTTATAGGACATAAATAATTGTACTTTATAATATATCGAAAATTTTTTGAGTATTTTTTCGTGTTTAAATAAGTTGTTGTTAATGTGGTTTGTGACAAATAAACCAGAAATAAAACAAAAAAAATTCAGGTCTCAGCTGATTAAAAATATATGTCCTAAATATAGTACATTCGGTCTTATCTACTTTAAAGCCATATATTTTTCTAGGACTCAATACAGTTTATGTACACGTCCTAAAAATAGCACACTGGGTCTCAGGAGGTTATAATACGCACAACATTGCGTCGGCGTCTCATATGTAAGAATTTTAAATTTAGCTGTAAATATTTGTTCCAAATGTGAGGTCACCAAGTAAGTCTCCTGTCTAGGTGCGTTCTTAAGTATTTTACAATATTTACTTGAGGTATGAATACATTATTTAATGACACAAGAGGACACGTGTCTTGTTCCAGTGTGAATGTTACATGAGCTGATTTGACTTCATTAACTTTTATACGCCACCATTTAAACCAGTTTGATAAGAAATTTTGATGTGTTTAAATCATTCGTGAAGCAACCAGGTGGTTTTGATGTGATGCCAAAATAGCTGTGTCATCTGTAAAAGTTGCCATGTTAGTTCACTTTTTTGAATGTCTGAGGTGTAAATTATATACAGGATAGTGCCAAGAACATTATCTTGTGGCACACCTGATTTAATTCTGCGAAAGATAGATAAAGCATCTTGAAATTTCATTTGAAAATATATATTGCTGAGGTAAGAATTGATCAAAAACCTGTGTGGGAGGGTGGATTTTACCTTACATCGCAAACCTTTGAGCCAAACTTTGTCAAATCCTTGACTGGCATCCAGGAACACAGCTGAACAGTATTGTTTTTCTCTAGATCTTCTTGGATTATATTAGTCAATAGATTTACTTGCTCAATTGTAGAATTTCATCTTCGGAGTCCGAACTGATGAGCAGGAATTATGTCTACTATCAATAATTGGAATTAGAAGTTTTAAAGGCAGTTTTTTACAATACTTTTGATAATACAGGAAAAAGACTCTTATACCTATAAGCATACTTGGGATTAACGATTAAATTTAATCGTTACTTTTTCTATTAACTTTTTAACTTATTCGTTAGTTTTGGTAATGTTTAACTTTTAACTTTAACTAGTTGAAAATTTGGCTAACGGTTAAAGTAACTCAGTTAGTATTTCAAATGTGATGAAAGGTGCCATTTGGTCCGAGGAATGTGGACTGGGGAGAAATTATCTAAAACTCAGGTCCAAGACCGATTGTTTTCCTCATTCCCCAATTGTCACCGACAAGCAAGGTCACTGTTTTGAAGACGCACCCCCTCCCCTTTACTCACATTTTACTGCCTTATAAATAAAAAAAAGGCGGACCAAACGAGTATACCATTGTTGTGGGATTGACTTGTGTCCCTGAGGTGATCATTTCACTTGACTAGTTTATGTTTAGGGATAAAGTTGAGATAGTAATTTAGTTATCTTGTTTTAAATCAACGTGTTGGGCCTAAGCTTGTTTATCTTGGCTGTAATCTTACCTGTTTACCCATCTATCTGTATAATTAATTAGGAAAATCAGTTGCATTTTGACGTTAATGCTGTCAATAATTGATTAATTGATCATTACATATCTAAATTGTCCTGTTCAAAAGTAGTCGGGAAAAAACCATTTAAATGGTTAATCAAACCAACATTTCCTCAAACGTTTACTTTATTTTAAATTAGGCTTACTAGGTAAAATCAATCCATTATATGATACAACGCAACAGAATAAACTACCTTCTAGATTGCAGCACATATTTCAAGTAACAATTGCTATATTTCGTTCTGTTTTCATTATTTTGCTATCGGCACCGTCGAAAAGATAATGATAATACTATCTTTAATATTAATATTATCAATGGTAATTAGTTTTTTATTTTTTTAATGATTTAGATAGTTTTCATAATTTTTAATTAACTTATTTCAGTAAGAATAAAACATGCACTCAGAGTGGCAAATTCTTAAACATCTAATAAACGTAATTGCTTATCGAAAATAGTATGAATAGATCTGCTTTCACTCACTTATAGAGTGAGTATATTTTGTTCAGTTTTTGTTTACCGCTAATCCCCATACTTTCTTATCAGTGACCCTTCCTTATCACCTCCAGCCTGATAAAAATCACCTGGGGTCAACATGTCATGATATTATTTGGCCTTTCTTATTATCTGCGTCAATAAAAAAAAAAGTTTTGCTATCGTGAAGTAGTTATTGATTGTTATAGTAAGATAGTTATTGATTTTTTAAAAGTATAGCTTAAAAATGTAAAACTTTAATTTCAAAAACTTATGTCAGTTTTTGTTAATAATTTTAGAAATTAAATTAAATATTTCATTTTTAAGATTTCGGACAGTTATATAACAAAAAATTACTGTAGAAATTGCTATAGTCTAATTAATAGTATTGTATAGTAATGTATTATAAATAGGCCTATTTATCTAAGATATTATAAATAATAAAATATAATACAGGTTAAGTATTTGTTTATGTATATTTTACTGTACCAAAACTAACTTTTAACTTCAATTAGTTACTTTTTTAGAGTATTAACTTTAGCTTTATTCAGTTAAAAAAAATCATTAATTTTCCCAAGTATGCCTATAAGAGGACACTTGGTGAGAGGGGTGAGTTGTGAAGTATACTACCCAGGGGAGTCTTGGGTGTCTGGACAACCCCCGAAATGTTAAACTTTTTTCGCCCGAGCGGAGCGAGTATCTGTCAGTCACATAGGCCTACTAGCGTTTATAATTTTGATCTCACCTCTCAATGACAGTGTGACTCTAAGTTTAGAAAAACTAGTAAGGTAGTGTAGGATCGCTAAAGGTGTAAAAAATGCTTGGGCTGGGCCATTTTTCACTTTGGGGCTGAGACGTTACTTTCGTCATCCTCACGTTCTCAGACAGGCCAAGGAACTACTAGTCTAATTTAATGCCGCACGATCACGCCTCTGCTGTTTTGTCACATATTCAATGATAATGAAACTAATTAAATAATTCACTTTTAATGTATATTTAATGAAGAACATAGCCATACTAAAGTTTAGTTATAATTTAGTTATAATATGCAGTAAAGTGAACCCTAGAAAAAATAAATTGTACCAGGTAACTGGCACAAACTTTCTCACTTTCCCTTTGTTATGTCAGATTGGAAAGTTCCATTTGTGTATGTTTTTTTCCAGTGAACTGCACATACAGACAAACACCAAATTATTTTTAAAAAATCACTTTTTTAGGTTTAGGGGACCCTAAAATGGATTTTTAGATCAACTTGTAAAAAACTGTTTTGAACGATCACAATACTTTTTCTATGCTAACACATATGGGAGAAAATAAAAATCATAAAATTAATTACTTTAAAAAATTTTATTTGTTTATCAGGAAAAAGGGGACACTAAAGATATTTAGTAAAATTAAATGTCATGTAAAATATTTTTTCATAGAGTAAGTCAACTGTCTCTTCACAGTTCATTGGAAGTCCATCAACCTCAAAGCTCTTGTGAGTAGAATGTTTTATGGACACTTTATTCCATTTAGTACGTAAGGAACCTCTGGATAATGGTGGGTGAACAACCATTACCAGAAGTGAAGCAATAGGGTATATTGCTCCTATCATTCACTTCAGAAACCCTTAAGAGTTTGAGCTCTTCATTTAGTTTATTGTTTCCTAGTTGTAGGATTTCAATGGCAGCTTGAAGATTCATGTTTTCTAATTTAAATATTTAGCTCTCACTTTAATATTTTAGTTTGAAAGTCATACGACTGTTTTCATCAGTTACTGACTTACATTATTTAAATTTTTCCCTATCAATTGTTTTTCAAAATCACTGTAAGGGCATTGATTTGAAAATCTAGGAACAAAGGTGTGTTAACAAATGCATCCTTTATGTTTGATGAAGTTTTTGGTGTAAACGCATCATTTTTGTAACTATTATAGTCCAGCTGTTCTAACTTTACTTTTGAGGTTTGCAGGCTAAACAAGAAAATTAACATAAGCAACGTCGCATTCAGACCGGCACAGATCTCCTCTAAATTTTACACCTGGTGCCTCACAATTGTGAATAATGTAGGAAGGTACAAATTTAGATTTTGAAGATCTGGAGCGACGTCTAATTGACTGTGAGCAATACTCAAGAAAAAACAGTATTGAAATTCAAGGAATTCCATTGGAACCAAATGAAGATGTACTTAGTGTAGTGAAAAAGGTTGGTGGCGCACTTAATATTAACATTGAAAACAATAGGATTGATGCCTGCCACAGGCTTGGTAAAAAACAGCACAGTAACGGACCGCCCGGCATTATCGTTAAATTTGTGAGGAGACTGGATGCATAGGAAGTACTTAGAAAACGGCGTATAAAGAGGGATCTTTCGACACGCCACCTAAACATGCCATCGGATACCACAATATACATTAATGAATCACTATGTCCAACAATGAGGATCCTACATGCTCGGACTCGAGCTTTAAAGCGGGAAAGAGGCCTGAAATATGTTTGGAAGCGAGGTGGAAAGACTTGTTAGAAAGGAGGAAAACGCTCCAGTGATAGTGATTGGTTGCCAGGCTGATTAGTCTCTATATGTTTTCCTTTAAATTATATCAATTTTTTAAGGTTGTGGTTTATATGTTAAAAATTTTTTGTTTTATACAGTATATATGGATGTGGAGTTTAAGTATTTTCAAAGTGCAGTGCTATTAATGTCAGCTGTATTTTTCATTCTCTATAGTAAGCCTATTGAAATATTGTATCATTTTTTTAGCTGTTATGTATGTAGATAAAATTTATGAACGTGTCAAATCTGAAATATGTATTTAACAGTAGAAAGACAAATTGTTTAATTGTTGCAAATCAAAATATAAGAAGTCTTAGATGTAACTAGCTGTACCCGCCCGCTTCGCCGGTCATAATATTGAGTTTGATTTAGAACCTAATAGCTGAAAGAATTCGAGCATTTTTGCTTCTTCTACTGAGCCCCATCCCCCCCACCAAAGCTGGAAAGCGTGCCAACTGGGGGATGGCTCAAAACGAGTAAAGCGATGGGATCCCGGGTGGCAGTTGGAGGGTCAAAGTAAAACTCGGCAGCTGAGCAAAACTAATTTAATTAAGTTAAAAAGCAATATTTAAATAATCAAAAAAATGGCAGAAGGCCACAATGTTAATTCGCAGTTAAATAAATAACAATAAACACACTAAAATTAACCAGATAATACACAAAAGCTACAAAACAACAAACTCAACAAAAACCAAATTTAACAATTAACAAACTGTATGGCCTATCTGCAGTTTAGCCAGAGACACCCAAAACGTAAGCAATTAAAGCCCCAATTAAAAGTGAAGAAAATTATAAAAATTTTGGTATCACCAATTACACCGGCAATTTGGCCCGCATCCCTTGATTCCACCGAGGCCAGGGAGTAAGCCGGAATCCCTGGGCAGCTCCGAATCAGAAGTTAAATCAAAGCACAATAATCCCCTTTTGGTGAAAGTTTAAAATTAAATAATTTAAAAGAAAATACAAATTTAACAGAACCCTGAAAACACAAGCAAGAACGATTAATATTTTCAATGAAACAAAAGTATTTTCACCAAAAGGGTGATTAGATATTAAAACTTACAGAATGAACACTTACGTTTTAGGAGCTCTAGCCTGGCATGGTAAGGAGGTTCGGCCGAGTAGAACTCTTCTAGAACAATCTAGACTGAACAGACAGGCCAACCTGACCGAAGCTGCTGGAACACGGAACGAACGGAACTGGGCCAACGGCCACCAAAGTACGCGAAACGCCGGGCAAAAGCGAATCTCAGGCAGCCTGGCAGACAAAGACGAAAAAAAAACGTAATGTACCGGTCAAAGACCCGGTACAACCTCCCTCTGCAAACCTCAACACACCCAGGCAGGGGAGAACACTCGGTACCTCAGGGAAACCAAACAGAAGACGAAGAACCCTCCAAAGAGTGGTGCTCCAAGGACGCCAAAGAGAATCTAAGAGGGGAAACCCCTCGAACAGGGAGCGAACTACCCTGACTGTCGGGTCCGACAAGAAAAGAGAGAAGGAGACTCTCTCAGAACATTCACCTAGGGCGCAGAGGTGATCAATCTCTTTGCCCCAAGAAACCTCCAGGAACACCAACTCCTGGACCAACCGTTCCCCGGAAAGCCTTAAGCTGGG
The DNA here is from genome assembly GCA_035578905.1 of Stictocephala bisonia. Taxonomy (NCBI): domain Eukaryota; kingdom Metazoa; phylum Arthropoda; class Insecta; order Hemiptera; family Membracidae; genus Stictocephala; species Stictocephala bisonia. The sequence continues at coordinate 46,995 of JAQJVL010001967.1, read as the reverse complement.
ACACATGGGCTTTCCTAAACACCCTGCCTGACTGGGGATCAACCAGCAGAGCAGTCACCGGTGACAAAAACCTGTCGATGCGGTGGGGACCAGACCACCGATAGCACAACTTTGCAGCTCTTCGTTCCGCGGCCGAACTGACCGGGTGAGCCTGACAAAGAACCAGATCTCCAACCTGAAAAGGGTTAGGAGTACGACCCTTATCATACCTCCTCCTTACTCTCTCTCTAGCACGTAGCAGGTTGCGCCGAGCAGCCCGCCACGTGGACACTACGTCAGTGGCACCTGGCGTAGGTAGAAGATCCTCTAACCTCCACAAGTTGGACAAAGGGTTGTTAGGAGGGTAGCCATGTAGAATTTCGAAGGGAGTGGCATTGTGACTCTCATGCTTGGAAGAATTGAAAGCAAGCTGGAGCCAAGAGAGACTCTCATCCCAGGTGTTCTGCTTCTCAGCGTGGAAGGTAATAAGGGCAGACCGAAGATTGCGGTTGAACCGCTCTGCATGAGAAGGCTGTGGGTAATACGGAGAGGTAGTCACATGCCGGATACCATTGCCAAAACAGAACCTACGAAGCTCGTGTGAGGTAAACTGGCTACCGTTGTCGGACACAAGAGTGGAAGGCACACCAAAGTGCTGGAAGAGTTGGGACTGGAGAGCACGGATGGTGAGCTTAGCCGTAGCACTCCGAAGTGGGAAAAGCCAAACGAACTTCGAGAAAGCATCCACACAAACAAGTAGGTAGGAGCTACCTGACTTGCTACGGGGAAAAGGACCCACGTAGTCGATGAACACCTTCTCAAAAGGACGCTCGGCCACCTCAGAAGATAACAACCCTAACTTTGCATTCTGACTAGGCTTGCTGAGAGAGCACAGGTGACAAGCCCGCACTCTGCCTGCAACATCCCGGTCCATGCCCTTCCAGATGAAGTACCTACGAATCTTAGCGATGGTCTTATGAATGCCAAGATGACCGCCCACAAGAGAAGAGTGATAATATTCAAAGACCATCGGTACAAGATGACTAGGCAGCACTACACGGGGTTCACCCCTCTGTCGAGGACGGCAACAGAGTACCCCTTTGGACAGAAAATAGGGAGGGTGGGCACCTCCCTCTTGAAGCTCACCTAAGATGACTGACAGCTCAGGATCTTTCTGCTGATGGGACAGTAGGTCGTCAAAAGCCAGAGGAAAATCCAGAAGAACAGCACCACACTGAGCAACAGCCTCAGTCGGTGGATCACTGGGTTCGTGGTACATGCGGGAAAGAGCATCCGCGATGACATTCTGGGTACCCCTAAGATGTTGAACTCGGAACTTAAAGGCAGAAATTTTGACCACCCAGCGACCAATTTTCCCAAGCTGTCTGGGATGGGCAAGAAGCCAAGATAGTGCCTGATTGTCCGTCTCCAGCAAGAACTCAGCGTGTTCCAAGAAACGCCGAAACTTGTCCGTACCGAAGACAACCGCCAGACACTCTAACTCATAGATGGAAGAAGCTTTCTTTTCCTGGTGAGACAACGTCCTCGAAGCAAAAGCGATGGGCTGCCTGACCCCATCAAACTCCTGAGAAAGAACAGCAGCAATGGCGGAGGAGGAGGCATCAGTCTGAAGAATGAATTCTCTGCTGAAATCAGGCATCCGCAGGACAGGAGGTTGCATGATAGCCTCCTTGAGAGCATCAAAGGCAGTCTGCTGAGCTTGGCCCCACACAAAAGGGACACCTTTCTTCCGCAACTCGTTCAACGGGGCAGCAAGCTCGGCCACGTTAGGGACGAAGCGACGGTAAAAATTCACCATCCCCACAAAACGGGCAATCCCCTTGGCATCTCTGGGAGGAGGAAAATCCCGAATGCCCTGGGTCCTCGCAGGATCTATGCAGACGCCTCGAGAAGAGATAAGATGACCCAGAAAAGAAATCTCAGGACGAGCAAAAGTGACTTTCTCTGGATTGACGGTAAGGCCAGCTGATTTGAGGCGACTAAGAACTTCCTCCAGATGTTGCATGTGTTCCCCGAAAGTCTCACTGTAGACAAGAAGATCGTCCAGGTAATTGAAGACAAACTTGAACTTCACATCATGGAAGATGGAATCAAGCAGACGAGTAAGAGTCTGGGCACCCACAGCAAGACCCATAGGAACCCTAGTGAACTGGTAAAGATTCCAGGGAACACAGAAGCTAGTCATAGGCCGTGATTCCTTCTTCAATGGAATCTGATGGTAGGCCTGGTTCAAATCAAACACACTGAAAAACTTAGCCTTACCGAACCAATCAAACGCAGAATGCAAATCAGGCAGAGGTACCGAGTCAATAGCGACCTTAGCGTTGAGCCTCCGATAATCCATCACAAGCCTAGACTTACCATTAGGCTTGGGCACAAGAAAAGCTGGACTGGCATAAGCGGAACGAGACGGTTCAATCACACCCTTGCTCAGAAGATCTTCAATCATAGCCCTCATAACCTCCATCTTTGGGGGAGCAAGTTTGTACGGATGACTTCTTACTGGCTGAGAATCGGTGAGGTGGATCTCATACTCCAGAAGAGAAGTGACCCCAAGCTCCGGCGTAAGCACATCAGGAAACCGCAAACACAGCCTCCTAATGGCCTCCGCCTGCTCAGGGGGGAGATGACCAACTGGATCTACCTTGGGTTGTTCGGGCTCACAACCCACCTCTCTGACTGCAGGAGGGCAGTCAGAATCACCTACTAGAGGCACCAAAACTCGCCGATTAAACTTGAAAAACATCTGGCGCTTCTGGAGGTCAAGCACCATACCACTTTTAGAGATAAAGTCTGCCCCTAGGATACAAGAAACCGCCAGGTCCTTGGCAACAAGAAAACCCCACCTCCAGGAAAATCCTTCGATTTTAAAATGGAAAAACGCCTTTAGAATTATAGGTAGAGGAGTTTGGGATGCCGTCCAGCATGTGATAGAAGAAGGCTCGGTGTTCCTGACAAGTCCTAAGGCGTCAAGGGACTCAAAAAGAGAAAGGCTGATGATACTGCATGCCGAACCAGAATCAAGAAGGGCTCGACACACCGTACCACCAAAAGAAACAAAAACGCCAGGACACACCGAGGTGACCAAACTAAGTCCCAGGGAAGCCATGCCAGCAAGGCCCGAAAAATCCCCGGCACTCCTGCTATGGGCACGTGTCAGAGGCAAATGGCCACGGTCACTCGCAACAACGCGGGGAGCTACTGTGGAGGCAACACCCCGCGCTGAGCGTTTCCCGCCCCACGACCTCGAGCACGTGGACAGTCACGACGAAAGTGACCAGGCTGGCCACAAGCAAAGCACACAACAGGAGGCCGAGAACCACGACCCTCCACTGGCTGACTCACACCTAAAGACATAGCCGGTCGACGGGTGGGGAGAGCACGATGACTCTCAGAATCCCTCCCTTGCTGGTCTGAGAACTGCACGCTGCGCGAAACAATGCACAGCTGATGCAGCTCCCGAAAAGACGAAGGCACACCAGCAAAAACTAATCTGCACCGTTCCTCAGGAGAAATGCCATCCAGGATGACACGAACGGTGTCAGCTTCAGAAAGGGTGAGGCGCAACGCTTGCCGAGCTTCCTTGACTGAAGATACATAGGCTGCCAGAGACTCGCCCCTACCCTGCGACCGATAAAATCTGTCCATGACCATCCTCTCCCTGAGTCGAATGGGTAGAAACGACGAAAGCAACTCTCGATGGAACGAGTCCACCGAGGCATCACTGGCCAAGACAGAACTCAGCAACTCCCCAACGGGACCTCTGCAATACGGGAAAATCAGACGAAGCAAGTCCCCAGCCTGCATGCCGGGCATCTCACTAAGTCTGAGAAAGGCCACCAGAAACTTAAGAAGCTCCTCAGGATCCATCCCATCGATCACAGGGAGATTCTGGATCATGGGCGTGAGAGGGTTAGGTAGCTTGTGGTAGCTCAGCTGCAGAAGAGCAGGTGAACCCAAAGAAGCAGTAGGAACGGCAGCTGGAGCCGAACCACAAGCGACCTCAACAGACACGCCTGCAGGCTCAGAAGGAGCCTCAGGCACAGTGAGAGCCATTGTCTCAGCCTGCGGCCTCGACACGTTAGGCGACAGCTCGAAATTAGGCCGCTGACCCAGACCCGTAGGAGTCGTGGAACCGGAGAGTGCCCGGAAAATCTCCTCCAGCCTAGCCACACTCTCCAAGATCCACGCCCTACCCGACGGTTCCAACCCCGGTGCCCGGTTGACCAGCCTTAAACGGGCAAGCAGATGCCCCAAACGTGCAAGACGGCAGGCCCGGTCACGACCTACTGGAGGTTCAAACTGCAGATCTTCCAAAACCCCTTCCCAATCTTCCACCTTACGTTTACAAATAGACAACTCATCACCAACCTCCAGTAGATCAGACCAATCCACCGCCGTACCCGCGGACAACTGCTCCCGCAGCAACCCCCGGAGATTCAGAACATCACCCTCCGGAGTCACCCCACGAGACCTCAACTCGAAAATCAATTCTTCCTTGACTAGGAGGGCAACATTCTGCAGATAGGCCATCTCGAACGCAACAAATCTCAACAGTTCATAAAAAAACAACAACTCCAGGGTCCAAGACGAACAAAACCCTCAGCCTACCGAGCCACTGCCGACCACTCCAATCCACCCATGAAACCCATTCAACAAAGTAACCAAGCGGATTGCCTAGGTTTTTTTTTTTTTTTTTTTTTTTTTTTAAATAAGTTAAATTATTTATTTGGTTTTCTAATTGTTTTTCTTTTTTTTTTAATAATTATTTATTTGTTTTCTTTTTTTTTTTTTATACAATACCAAGACACCTTGACGGTAGGTCGGCCAACCATGGCCTACTAACTGGCAAACACCCACCGTCAACAACCAAGAGAGAATTTTTTTTTTTTTTTTTTTTTTTTTTTTTTTTTAGGCAACCACGCTCTGCTACCAATTGAGCCCCATCCCCCCACCCCCAAAGCTGGAAAGCGTGCCAACTGGGGGATGGCTCAAAACAAGTCGAGCGATGGGATCACGGGTGGCAGTTGGAGGGTCAAAATAACACTCGGCAGCTGAGCAAAACTAGTTTATTACCAAGCAAAAAATCAATAAATCAAAAACGGCAGAAGGCCACAATATAAAATAGGCAGAAGGCCACAACATTAATTCGTAATTAAATAAATAACAAACACACTAAAATTAAACAGATAATACACAAAAGCTACAAAACAACAAACTCAACAAAAACCAAATTTAACAATTAACAAACTGTATGGCCTATCTGCAGTTTAGCCAGAGACACCCAAAACGTAAGCAATTAAAGCCCCAATTAAAAGTGAAGAAAATTATAAAAATTTTGGTAACACCAATTACACCGGCAATTTGGCCCGCATCCCTTGATTCCACCGAGGCCAGGGAGTAAGCCGGAATCCCTGGGCAGCTCCGAATCAGAAGTTAAATCAAAGCACAATAATCCCCTTTTGGTGAAAGTTTAAAATTAAATAATTTAAAAGAAAATATAACACGGTACCGTTCGAGTAAAAATTCACTTCAAAACCCCCCCCTAATACACTTAACAAAAAAATAAATAACAATAACTAGGCCTAAGCATATAAATAAATAATAACAGGATTTAACAATGGGGACCTAACAAATATAAAAATCTTAACAAATGTAACAAGAAAATAAACTAATTAAAAATAAATAACAATAAATATTAACATTAAAAGTTCTTGGTATATTTCAACAGTTTTATTCCTTTAATAAAAAAATATATAAGTCCCCCATGGCTGTTTCATAAATCACTGTAAAGTATAAGTTTTTAGCCTAGGCCACATAAACAGTTCTACAAACTTTTTGTTCTTTTTATATGCACTTGTGTTTTTTTCTTTTAAACGATGCACCAACAAAACCCCCAGCTCAGCCGCCGGGAAAATAAGATGGAAAGCACTGACCTGAGGACAGAAGAATCATACCCAAAGATGTAGGTGGGGCAGCAGGGTCACCAATGGCCTCTATACATGGTCCTCAGGCCAGGCTGGCAGTGTGGATGGTAGCACTTTGCCCGGACGACCGGCTGAGGGAAAATGTCCCACTCGAGGACCCTGGACTGCAAGGTCAAACACAGCCATTAACAATAGTCCAGCCACAACCACAAAAATTACACATAACAACTAAACATGAAATGGCAAAACAAAACAAGAACAGACAAAATTGTACATGATTGGAGCACCCTTGATAATTAAAGATAAATTTTTAGGCTATGACTAATTATGTTGGAAACTCAGAATTAAGACAAATTACAAATTAACAAATTATAAAAGACGTATATGGAACTAAAAATGGCAAATATGTTATAACATGAAAATCAAACGGTACAGATAGGCTAGGCTATTGGCAAAGAACAAAAACTATGGTCAAACGGTAACTCCAACAAAAAAAAAGGTTCAACAAAACATTATACAGAATTACAATTGAAAATAAAGGCAGATATAAAAGCAATTAACGGTAAAAAAATAACATGGAGCACATGGCTTTAAACTAGGTTAACACATCTAGACAAAGAATACAAATTTAACAAAACTCTGAAAACACAAGTAAGAAAGATTAATATTATTTAAACAAAAGTATTTTCACCAAAAGGGTGATTAGATATTAAAACATACAAAATGAACACTTACGTTTTAGTGTCTCTCAGCCACGCATAGTCAAGTTGATCGGCAGCAAAGAAAACTGAACAGACAGGACCACCTGACCGAGGCTGGAACCAGGAACGAAACGGATCGAAGCCAACGGCCACCAAATTACGCGAAACGCCGGGCACAAGCGAATCTCAGGCAGCCTGGCAGACAACGACGAAAAAAACGAAACTGTACCGGTCCAAGACAAACAAACAATAAACTGCTTCCAACCACGCTCTGCTACCAATTGAGCCCCATCCCCCCCCCCAAAGCTGGAAAGCGTGCCAACTGGGGGATGGCTCAAAACAAGTCGAGCGATGGGATCACGGGTGGCAGTTGGAGGGTCAAAATAACACTCGGCAGCTGAGCAAAACTAGTTTATTACCAAGCAAAAAATCAATAAATCAAAAACGGCAACTCCAGGGTCCAAGACGAACAAAACCCTCAGCCTACCGAGCCACTGCCGACCACTCCAATCCACCCATGAAACCCATTCAAAACAGTAACCAAGCGGATTGCCTAGTTTTTTTTTTTTTTTTTTTTTTTTTTTTGTACTAGGTAACCACGCTCTGCTACCAATTGAGCACCATCCCCCCCACCAAAGCTGGAAAGCGTGCCAACTGGGGGATGGCTCAAAACGAGTAAAGCGATGGGATCCCGGGTGGCAGTTGGAGGGTCAAAATAAAACTCGGCAGCTGAGCAAAACTAATTTAATTAAGTTAAAAAGCAATATTTAAATAATCAAAAAAATGGCAGAAGGCCACAATGTTAATTCGCAGTTAAATAAATAACAATAAACACACTAAAATTAACCAGATAATACACAAAAGCTACAAAACAACAAACTCAACAAAAACCAAATTTAACAATTAACAAACTGTATGGCCTATCTGCAGTTTAGCCAGAGACACCCAAAACGTAAGCAATTAAAGCCCCAATTAAAATTGAAGAAAATTATAAAAATTTTGGTATCACCAATTACACCGGCAATTTGGCCCGCATCCCTTGATTCCACCGAGGCCAGGGAGTAAGCCGGAATCCCTGGGCAGCTCCGAATCAGAAGTTAAATCAAAGCACAATAATCCCCTTTTGGTGAAAGTTTAAAATTAAATAATTTAAAAGAAAATACAAATTTAACAGAACCCTGAAAACACAAGCAAGAACGATTAATATTTTCAATGAAACAAAAGTATTTTCACCAAAAGGGTGATTAGATATTAAAACTTACAGAATGAACACTTACGTTTTAGGAGCTCTAGCCTGGCATGGTAAGGAGGTTCGGCCGAGTAGAACTCTTCTAGAACAATCTAGACTGAACAGACAGGCCAACCTGACCGAAGCTGCTGGAACACGGAACGAACGGAACTGGGCCAACGGCCACCAAAGTACGCGAAACGCCGGGCAAAAGCGAATCTCAGGCAGCCTGGCAGACAACGACGAAAAAAAAAACGTAATGTACCGGTCAAAGACCCGGTACACTACCAATATTAGATTTTTTAGGAGGCATGTCATAAAAAGTAAACTGCAAAACAAATAATTATTTATTTTTTATTTTCACGTTTCACCACATGTTTTAATTACCGAGGAAAAAAGGTTAACACCAAATACAGATCACCTGATCAAGTAAAAGTAGTGTGTGCTACACTCTCAAGGTGAAATGTAGAACTACAATAAATCAAAACATATACAGTACTGTTGTGAGAACTTCAATCTACTTATGGCATGTGAAACTACAATAAACCACACAGTCATATGTTTTTTGTAAACAATTCAGATTCTCCATTTGAATAACATGGAATCTTTAGGAGCCCGTGGGGCGGAACCCTGTGGACGGATCTGCATCAAACTTCACAGAAACCATCTCGGGAGTATACAGGACAACATCCTAAAGTTTCATAGTGATCGGTTGGATGGTTTGGCAGGGTTGGATGGTTTGGCAGCGCATAAACTTCAAACACACACACACATATATATATATATATACTATCAAATTGCTCTTCTGTGAAGTTGTAAAAAGACAATGATTGCTTTTGAATGGCTTCTCTCCAGTGTGTGTCTATATAGGTATATCAAATTGCTCTTCTGTGAAGTTTTAAAAAGACACTGATTGAATTTGATTGGCTTCCCTCCGGTGTGTTTCCTCCTATGCACTAACAAATGGTTCTTCTGTGAAGTTGTATAAAGGACACTGAGTACATTTCAATGGCCTCTCTCCAGTATGTGTTCATATATAATTGTTTGTTAAAACTTGACTTATCTGAAGCTGTATAAAGACACTGAGTATATTTAAATGGCTTCAATCCAATATATGTCCTCATATGCACTATCAAACTGCTCTTCTGTAAAGCTGTATAAACAAACTAGATACATTTAATTGGCTTCACTCCAGTATGTGTTCCCATATGTTTCTTTAAACTGTACTTCTTTGAAGTTGTATAAAGACACTGAGTACATTTAAATGGCTTCTCTCCAGGCCCGGATTACCCATAAGGCCAACCTAGGCCATGGCCTAGGGCGCAAGCTTGCGGGGGGCGCAGGGCAAGGGATGGCAAAAAAATATTGTATATTTTTATTTTCCTAGACGAGCGTCAGAAGCGAGCGTCCGGCGCTGCCTTGAAATAGAAGTGAAGTGAGGGTTGGGTGGGGGGGGGGTGGCCGCTGAATGGCTCACGATCACGTGTCACTGCTATCCCACCGAACCCACGCCCTCTGTGAACAGTAGTCAGTAACAAGCTATCAAGTGCGTGTGGTGTGAGGTTAGGTTATCGTGTGATTTTGTTGTGCATTACGAAGTATTCTTCTTGTTGGGTTTTACCCAAGGTAAGTTTTTAAAACAATTCATAATATACCTTATTTATATAATTTGGTTATTGAGTGATGAGAACGAAGTTTTCACCTGCACCTGCTGTGCCTAACCTCCTGCTTCTGGTACAGCGCCACTGTGTCTTGTGTCATTTATAAAAAAAGTTACAAATACATTTTGTGGCTAAAACTGCGAAAAACAATAGTTTGAAATTAAATATTGATGTACCGAGATTAATTGCTTTGCCTAAAAGGGTTTAAACGTTATTAGATGAGCGAACGAAGTGAGCGAAATCCTATCCCTCAAGTACAGTAGGGATAAAAAAGTTACATGTGAGTCTACCGTCTACGTTCAATTTGTTCATTGTTAAGCGTCTTCGCCTGTAGTTCGAAAATTCTAGGTTCGATCCCTGCCATGGACAGTTAGTTTTTTACAAATCATTAGGGATGGACACGAAACGAAACGAAACGAAACTTTGATAGTTTCGTTTCGGTTTCATAAAATGAATTAGATAAGTGCGTGTGACTTTATTGCATGTTTGTATGCGAGCATTTAAAAAAAAAAAAAAAAAAAAAAAAACAATAAATATGTATAGTTTGACTTAGTTTTTGTGACACAAGTGTTTTAAGATTTAAAAAACAAAATAAAAAATCCCACTCGGACCAAGCCTAAGGTAGATTTCTCGAATCGACGAAACCGAAATAGTTTCGGTTTCGTGTCCATCCCTACAAATCATTAGGTTTTTTATATTTCTTTTAATAATTTATAATATTATATAGTATAATACTATTAAGTTATAATTATATAATAGCTATATAATATATAACTATTATTTAGAATTATTACATTTATATAATATTTATAATTATAATAGTTATAAAATCAGTCTTTGATGAATTTATCAAATTTGTGCCTCAGTTTTGCCAACTAAAAAATAATACTGTACTGTGCGTTTATTATGTATGAGTTAGGTAGTCGGTCAGTTTGGACAGGACGAAGCCAAATAGAGTACAGTAAATGAAAATATGAATACATTACATTTAAAGTCAAATCAGTTCCAATTTCTTGTTATATGTGGTACTAATAATGTCGTGGTTTTTATGCAGGTATTAAAATGAGCCAACCAAAAAAAACGCCCATCTGGGGCTGAATTCAGAAAAAGAGCTAAATTGAAAACAGAGGAGAGCAAGAAGTTCTCTGGGACAATGAAAAATTGGCTGTCTAAAGAACAAGATAAGACCCAAACCAAAAAAGATGACGGTTTATTTTTGGACACCAGTACTCCTAGTACTGCTAGTACCTCTGTTCATATGCAGTCTTTTACTTCAGGGACAGAAACGGAACCGGACACAAGATCTTTAGCATTTGAATCCGAACCACAGAGAGACCCCGACCCTGAGAGCCCTTCCAATAGCATTGATAAGCCAACACCACTAGAACATGAACCTGAAATTGAACCATTTTGTTTTGATCCTAGTACTGCTAGTACCTCTGTTCATATGCAGTCTTTTACTTCAGGGACAGAAACGGAACCGGACACAAGATCTTTAGCATTTGAATCCGAACCACAGAGAGACCCCGACCCTGAGAGCCCTTCCAATAGCATTGATAAGCCAACACCACTAGAACATGAACCTGAAATTGAACCATTTTGTTTTGATCCTAGTACTGCTAGTACCTCTGTTCATATGCAGTCTTTTACTTCAGGGACAGAAACGGAACCGGACACAAGATCTTTAGCATTTGAATCCGAACCACAGAGAGACCCCGACCCTGAGAGCCCTTCCAATAGCATTGATAAGCCAACACCACTAGAACATGAACCTGAAATTGAACCATTTTGTTTTGATCACGATCCAGCAAACTGGGTTGTAAATAATGAACTACGTGATTATGTGTCTCAACATGGGATAATTCAAAATAAAGGAGGGAATTTCTCAAAGGCAAAGAAGGAATATGGCAACCGTTTTTGGAGTTTTTCAAGTACACATTTTTATAGACATTTAGCAAATGGGGAAAAACAAAATAGAGCATGGCTCGTCTACTCTGAAAGCAAATGTTCAGTTTTTTGTGGCCCTTGCCGTCTTTTCCATTCAGAATCTCAGTCGGAATCATCTTTCGTGAAAAATGGCTTTAGTGACTGGAAAAATGTTACAGCAAGGCTAAAAGAGCATGAAAACTCAGTTTCACACAAAAACAATACAATCACTTTAAAAGAGAGAGGAGAGAAACTAGGAAAGGTTAATTCCCAATTGACTGAAATGATTGATCAAGAAATGAATTACTGGCAAATGCTACTTCAAAGAGTGGTTGTGGTCATAAAAGCTCTAGCTTCACGAGGATTGCCATTTAGGGGGTCAACAGAGTTATTTGGTTCCAACTCGAATGGAAACTACATGATGTTACTAGAAGTTCTTGCTGAATTTGATCCCTTTTTGCGTGAACATATCAGAAAGTATGGAAACCCTGGCAAAGGACATATTTCCTATCTTTCGTCCACTATTTGTGATGAGTTTATTGAACTCCTTGGCAAGAAAGTTACAGACTATATAATAGAGGAGGCTAAAAGCTCTCAGTATTTTTCATTGATTGTCGATTCAACGCCTGATATTTCCCACGTAGACCAACTATCATTTGTAATACGCTATGTGAAACAAAATGGAGAGCCTGTTGAAAGATTTCTCAAGTTTTTACCACATATTGGACATAAGGCTCTTGACATGTTTAACTCTGTGATTGACACTCTGCAGCGTTACGGTCTGGACATACAAAAGTGCCGCGGGCAATCCTACGATAACGCTTCGAACATGTCTGGAATATATTCAGGACTACAGGCTAGAATTCTTGATGTCAGTCCACTTGCATCATATATCCCGTGTGCAGGACACTCTCTAAACCTAGTTGGGACTCACGCCGTAGATTCTTGTATTGAGGCAGTGTCACTATTTACTCTGCTTCAAGAGCTGTATAATTTTTTTTCTAGCTCTACACATAGATGGGCGGTGTTAAATGATTGCAAAAACACGACACTAACAACCAAAAGCCTTTCCACAACAAGATGGTCTGCTAGACATGACGCTTTAAGAGCCTTACAAGAAGAATGGCCTGCAATTATCAGAGCTCTAGAAATATTGGAAAGTGACACAGATCAGAAGGCTAACACTCGAGCAGAAGCTAAAGGCCTCCTAAGCAGATTGAACCGCTTGGAAACAGCTATAATGGTCAAGTTATGGGGGTACTATTCTTTTCAGGCTCAATAAGGTTAACAAATATGTGCAAAATGAAGACACTGATGCATTGGCCGTAACAGAAGTTTTCAACTCACTGATATCCTTCTTTGAAGAGCTCAGAAATCAGTTTGATATTTATGAAAACAAAGCACTTGATGTTAGTGAAACCAAAGTTTATGAGCTTGATAACAGACGTAAGAAAACAAGAAAACTTCAAGATGATGAGACTCGAGATGGGGAAGTTTCCTTTACTACTGGAAGAGACAGCTTTAGAGTTAACACATTTATTCCGATAATTGATAAAGTTAAACAAGAACTTACAGCAAGAATGCATGCCTATGAGGAATTTGTTACAAGGTTTGTTGCAATAATAAAACTCTCACATCTCACGACAGAAGAAATTGAAGTTGAGGTTAACAAACTTCTCAGTGTATTTGAAAATGATTTAGAGCCGGCAATCTTTGATGAACTTGTCCACCTGAGGTCGCACATGTCATCAAACAAAATGGAAAATAAAAAGCCGTTGTCTTTGTACAAGTGGATCATAGGAAACAAATTGGAAGATATCTATCCAAATGTAGAAATTTTGCTAAGAATGTTTATTTGTACTCCAGTAACAAACGCATCAGCCGAGAGGTAAGTCAAACAATAACAAACTTTTTACTTTGTATTACAATTTCAATGCTCAAGATTTTAATATAAACTAAAATAACGTAAACAAATACTAAACAAAGTCTACTTTGTCAGCTTCTTGGGATCACACACAGGTTTTCATGGGAAAGTAAGATTCCACAAATTACTCTAACTTTTTAATATACTACGTAATACGTGTTTTTATGAATCTTTAATCACTTCATAAAATTGAATAGTCTACTTTTTTATTGCTTTGTTTTCTGTATAATTTTTTTTTATAAGTGTCACAATTTAATTGTATTTTTAGGTCATTTTCCTGCTTAAAAAGGATCAAGGAATACCATAGGTCAAACATGACCCAAACAAAGCTCAACTCTCTCGCTCTCCTCAATATTGAAAATGATGTAACGAAAACATTGGATTTCACCAACACCATCCAATCGTTTGCCTGGGCCAAAGCCAGAAAGAGGAAATTTTAAAACGATGTTAGTTAGTAAATACCGTGTTGTGTTAATAAATGTACTTACTTAATTATACAGTATTGTTTGTGTTATTTAAGTAGTGTTTTCAACATATCCTTTTCTGTATTTCCTTTTCACACATTTGGGAATATCGCTATTATTGACTGATTGATTTAAATTATTTTCTCGCAAATGAATGTGTAAGATGACTGATAATCTAGGCCTAAATAAATAAATAATAAACGAGATATTTGTAATCTCCAACACAATTTTTTTTCAGTTTTGCCGGAAAGGTAGGGCGCACCATTTAATATGCCGAAAATGCCCCCCCCCCCGAACGTCTGCCGGGAGGGGGCGTAATGTAGAACTCTGGCCTAGGGCGCAAATAGTTGCTAATCCGGGCCTGCTTCTCTCCAGTATGTGTTCTCATATGTACTATTAAACTACTTTTCTGTGAAGTTGTATAAAGACAACGATTGCATTTAAATGGCTTCTCTCCAGTATGTATCCTCATATGTTCTATCAAACTGCTCTTCCGTGAAGTTGCATAAAGACACTGCGTACATTTAAATGGCTTCTCTCCAGTGTGTGTCCTCATATGTAATATCAAACTGCTCTTCCGTGAAGTTGTATAAAGACACTGCGTACATTTAAATGGCTTCTCTCCAGTGTGTGTCCTTATATGTACTTTCAAATCCATCTTATGTGAAGTTGTATAAACACAATGAATGCATTTAAATGGCCTCTCTCCAGTGTGTGTCCTCATATGTTTTATCAAATGATATTTTGTTGAAGTTGTATATAGACAACTATTGCATTTAATTGGCTTCTCTCCAGTGTGTGTCTTTATATGTAATATCAAATTGCTTCTGTTTGAAGTTGTAAAAAGACACTGAGTACATTTAAATGGCTTCTCTCCAGTGTGTGTCCTTATATGTACTATCAAACTACTCTTCCGTGAAGTTGCATAAAGACACTGCGTACATTTAAATGGTTTCTCTCCAGTGTGTGTCCTCATATGTAATATCAAACTGCTCTTCAGTGAAGTTGTATAAGGACACTGCGTACATTTAAATGGCTTCTCTCCAGTGTGTGTCCTCGTATGTACTACTAAATTGTTCTTCCATGATGTTGTATAAAGACACTGAGTACATTTAAATGGCTTCTCTCCAGTGTGTTTCCTCATATGTACTACCAAACTGTTCTTCCATGATGTTGTATATAGACAATGAGTACATTGAAATGGCTTTTTTCCTCCAGTATGTTTCCTCATATGCACTATCAAATCTCTCTTCCGTGAAGTTGTATAAACACACTGAGTACACTTATATTGCTTCTTTCCGGTATATGTTGCCATACTGAACCTAGTGGTAATTGTTCCTTTTGAGTTGTCAGGTGTTAGGCTGGTGTCCTCCATACTGAATACCTTAAACAAAATAATACACCTTGTAAAGAAAAATACTCATTGCTAATACATCAAATAAAGTTCCTCCTTTTTGACTGTTGTACTATGTACAAGATTAAATATTAATTATATAAAATTAAAGAAGTTAAATAAGACATATTTAATAATTAATGAATAAGAATTAATATAAAAAAGAAAGTTTTATCTTATTACCCCGAGTAAAGTATTTAAAATTAATTGAAACATAGTGGGGAGGATTACACTTTCATATTGATTTTACTGTATGCACGTGGTGGTGGGAGTTCCCGCAACTTCGTCTAGAGGAGAAGGTACTCTATTAAAAGGCTGACATCTGGCATGAGGTAAATAAAAATATCAAAGAATCCTTTTTTTACTAATAACCTTTTTTTATGTTTTAAATTTCAGTGTTTTCTTTTTGTCTATGTTCTATTAATTGATTTTCCGAAGTAAAATAAATATTTTACTTTTATTTTTAAATAAATATCAGGCATCCCTAGACATAGTCTCGTCAATACCACTGAATAGAATAGAATACAGTATATAATAGAACTGAGGACAGATCATTGCTACCCCCTCACAAGTGTGTGATAGTAGGATGTAATAACATAAAAGGTGAACGAGCGAAACACTTTACCATTGACAACGTGTAATTGTATTCAAGTAATTACATAATCCTATATTAACTTGTTTTGTTCCCACCAAATTAGTTTGATTACTATTGATCTAAGACTAAATAGTCGTCCAACAGTTTACTGCTATATAATATAAAACTTCATGTCACGTGTTAATAATATTTATAACATGTAAGGAGGTTCTGATCTTTTATTTTTCAAAATTGGCCATTAAACCGACCAGTTGAAGTGTCCAAAACAGCCCTCAGGCAGAAACATACAACACTTGAGTAATGAGGTTTACTGGCTGAGTGTGAGTTTAGTGTCACAGTCAATAATCGTATACTTCTTTTGCATCCTTAGAAACCGACCTTTATTGCTATTGAATGAATCTAGATGGTGAAGCCTGTTTACAATGCTAGCACATGTGACCACTGGCACACACTCTAAAGTATGAGCATACAAAAGGAGCTCATAATTGAAAGGTCTAGAACTCTTAGACCAATAGTCTCAGCTGAACCAGTGTGGCCATGATGCACTCTGTAAAAATTTGCAAATCAGTCCACAGCTCGACGAGCAAATAAGGTTGATAAATTCAGTTCTGCATGAGTTTCCGTTCACTCAGCTCCAGAAACTTCCACTTTATCCATGATAGGAACTTCCTCTTGATAGCCCCAACGACTGCATTTGTATAAACCCGGTCCCTATTCCGTAAAACAGTGGCATTCTCAAGGTGATTTCGGACCAAAGACTTGTACAGTGTTAAACAAGTGTGCTTATCATTGAAAGACCTGGCGATCCACATGATGAGACCTTAGTTCCTCCTAGCTTTTGATACAACACAGTTTACATATTCATATAAGTTTAACTTGGAGCCTACGAGGACATCAAGATCGTAAACAGCACGCTCTCTTTGCATTTTACAACCACTAATGCAATAAAAGAAGAATTACAGATTAGTTTTATATGTGAACGAAACCACCACTGTTTTGCCAAGATTGAGCGGCGTGTAATTGTCTTTAGCTCACCTTACAGTCGAAATGATAAAAGGTTGAAGGACTAGACAGTCTCTTGTATTAGTAATCTGCATAAATATTTTAATATCGTCAGCATAGAGCTGAACTGCACAGTTCTGGAAAGATGTAACGACAGTAATAAGTGATAAGAAAACAAGAGGTCCCAAGTTAAGACTCCTGTGGTCTCCTGAACTTGCAACAAAGTTATCTGAATACATATCACCAAATCATATTTAAATGTCCCATCTAGGAGGTTAGATTGTATCCAATGAATAAGGTCCAGGCAGAATCCAATGGAAGGGAGCTTTTTCAAAGATACATAGTGAGGAAGCTAGACCAACACCTCAACAGCAGGACCACTGGTGAAGTTTGGCCTGTAGGCTAGCTCGGGAGCTCTGCCTTTAGCCATTTTGTGCAACTCGGCCTATGGCCTCACCAAGTCACTATACAGCCCCATTTGTGGATCTCAGCCTGCAACCGTAAGGACATTTGTACTGTACCACAATGAATTATGGTTCTGGGGGCAGTGGAGCTCAGAAACACAGTATTTTCTAGGTAATATGATGGTATATTAAGAATCGAGAGAAAATACCTATAACCTGATACCCCTCTTGTTTTTCAAAATTTTTCTATTCATTTGTTTTAAAACTGATAATTAATTAAATAAATAAAATAACTTCATACGAATAATATTGAAACCTTAAAGGACAGTAGGGCGGAGCCCTAGAGTTGGATGTGAATAAAAACACACCATAAACTCCTCCAGGGGTGAACACTACACCTTGTAATTATAATATATATATATATATATAAAATATACATTATAGCATTGAAATAATTGCATTGCATTCAGTCAACAATTAATATACCGTATATATTAATAACATTAATGTCATTAATATTTACATCACATATTTCAAACTTTTTTTTCATTTGTTTTGTTACTAAACAAATCAAACAAATTTCTCAGTTAGTTATCCAACATTTTCCGATTTCATCGTGATTTTTAACATTTTTCTTTCCTCAACAACATTCAACAAAAAATTAGGAAACTTTTAAAAAAAAGATTAAGGAAATATGTTGAGTCGTTGTCAAGTGATGGAATGACAAAGAATTTCATGTACACATGTTTATATATTAACATTACTGTTTTTTTAATTAATATAAGTTGCTAACAGCAAACCATACACTATATACACTTAAATAGATGGTTTTAGTAAATCCACTAAGTTGACTGTGTTAAATAATTATAAAACAATTTTAATACAGTAACACCTTCATAGTTTGACACTGTGGACTACAGGAACAACAAAATGTCACATTATTTTATTTATTTTTTTTTATATATTGTATTATACATCACATTACAGTCTGTTTTTAATCATAGACCCAGTGACTTGTCCATACATACATTTACACACAGCAAAATGTTAACAGAAAAATTCATTAAGGGAATAATATGCTTTTTGCAGAAGCCATTGTTTCAGTTCCTTCTTAAAAGTTGAGAAAGTAGTTATGTTTTGGAAGGTATCAGGCAACCGATTAAAAATCTTAGGCCCCAAATAATAAGGAGAATCTTCATACTTGGACAGTCTATGTTGATTTGTTGGTAAACTGTTTTTGTACCTAGTATAATGTTCATGAATATCTTTCTGAGATAAAAAATAGTTTTTATTTTTTGAAAGTAAAACAGGCCAATTCCAAGATGTATAGAGAATATAGGGTAAGGATGTTCAAGTCTCTAAATAATGCTCTACAGGGGTAATTAATTGGTTTGTCAGCAAGTATGCGGACAACACGTTTCTGTAATAAAAATATCCGGTCAGTGCCAGTTGAGTTACCCATACAAGAATGCCATATTTTAATAATGAAAAAAAATAAGCATAATATACCATTGTCTGTACATCCTTAGACGTAACCTTTTTAATCATTCTAATGGAGAAGCAAGCAGAGTTTAATTTTTTCCCAAATTCATCTAAATGGTCTTTCCAGTTAAGATGTTGATCTATAGTGATGCCAAGAAATTTTACACTATTATGGCTATTTACTACTGCACTATTTATGACTAAATCAAAATTCTCTTTTTGAAAATAATTTGATTGAAATGTTAAAAATTGAGTTTTTGCTATGTTCAATGATAAGCCATTAGAGTTAAACCAGTCAGTAAAAAGTGGCACTTGTGATAGTATAGAACAGCTCAGTATATCATAATCAGGTTCTTCAAACAATACAGTAGTATCATCAGCGTACTGAATAAGATCCAAGTCCAGCAATTTAAATAGATCATTAACATAAATTATAAATAGGACCGGTCCCTAGGATTGACCCTTGAGGGACACCAACTGAAACTTCTTCCCAATCTGATGAGTTATAAATATCATTGGCATTGACCACAGTTTTTTTGTTTTCTCTGAGCCAAGTAAGATTCAAACCAGTGTAAGGAAGCATTACCTATACCATAATGTTTTAATTTTTGAATCAAAATTTCATGTATGACACAGTCAAAAGCCTTGGACAGGTCGAAGAACACCCCACAGATGCGCCGCGACCTATCCAAGGCCACAAGAACTATGTCAACAAATTTAGCTATTGCTGTTTCTGTTGAGAAACCTTTACGAAAACCATGTTGGGTGAAGTTGATTATGTTGTTCTGTAAAAGATAATCATTTAACTGCAAACAAACAATCTTTTCAAAAATTTTTGAGAATGATGTTAGAATTGCAATGGGGCGATAATTATTTAAATCGTTAGGATTACCTTTTTTATAAATAGGCTTAGTAAGTGCATATTTCAGTCTCTCTGGAAAAATACCACCTTCCAGTGACTGGTTAATAATTTTTACAAGTGGTGGAACAATGATATCAACAACATATTTAATTACTCTAACAGGTATTTTGTCCCATCCCACCGATTTAGTGTTATTCAGAGATAATATGGCATTCTTTAATGTTGCATTACTGACTGCTTTAAAAGAAAACGTACTAGTTGGGCATGTGAAACGAGCATGGGCCAATGCTTTTTTCAAATCATGTTTAGTACTTAAATTTTGAAATACGCTTAAAAAATGCTTATTAAAATCATCAGCAAGTTTCTTCGCAGCTATAGACTTAGGTACATTAGGATTTAAATCAGGCATGACATTTTTGGTGGCGTTTTTCAACCCAAGTTCATTTTTAACAACTGTCCAAGTTGATTTGGTTTTATTGTCTTTGCTAGCAATGTAGTTATCATTGGCTAGCCTAACTCATAGCAATGTAGTTATCATAGGCTGCAGTAACTACTTTTTTAAAAACTTTCTTGTAATTTTTAACAAATTGTTGGAAAAACGGACTTTTGTTAGTTTTGGATTGTAAATGTAACAGTCTTTTCCTTTTTGCAGAAATCTTTATACCTCGTGTAGCCCATCTAATAGAGGCATTTGCTACATCAACCCTCTTTTTTTTTAAATGTTTGTCAAAAATTATACCAAAATCTTGTAAGAAAGAATTAAAATTTTCATCAACCGTTAACCTATTGTTAAATTTCCAGGTGACATTATTTAAATCATTTTTAAATGCTGATAAATTACTTAAAGAAAAGTTCAAGATATCCTTTTTTTCAGATTTACATTGGCTTCTACAATTCGGTTGTAACAAAGGTGGTAAAGTTAAAATTAAGGCACTGTGATCCGATTCAGTTAAGGTGATAATACTTTTTATATGCAACTTATCAAGCCTCATGTTTGTAAAAACATTGTAAATGCATGTGCTTGATCTAGGTGTGACTCGGGTAGGTGCATTAAAATTTGGATTGAAACCATAACATTGAAAAAGTTCCAACATCTTAGTAGCATTATAATTAGGTTTTAAAAGATCGAAATTGCGATCAGAAGCAATCAGTATGTGTTTATTTTTTGATTCAGAGCTAATTTTATTCAAGAGTTTATCCAATAAGCCCAGGAAAGGACTCTCATATTCAAACTTTGGTACTCTATATATGGATATTAGCAGAATTTTTAGTGCTGAAATTTCCACAAAAGAAGCTTCAAATATGTTTTGTTGTGAATACAGTTTTAAATCCTTTCTAGGTTTTCCAGAATATTTTTTATTTATTAAAATACAGGACCCACCACGATCAATTTGAGGTCTAGCAAAATAATCACATAATGTGAAATTGTCTAATTTATGAATTTTAGAAATATTACTTTCAGAGAGCCAGTGTTCATTTAAGGAAATAAAGGAAACATTATTTTTGACATCATTGACATAAATCTGTAGGTCTTCAAACTTATAAGAAATGTTTGGTAAACATGAAAAAATGTTACTATAAGGAAATTGTTCAGTATTACACTGATGAATAGTTTAAATTAAAAACAAGTAATATAGCACTGTAACAAAGTATGTCCTTCTGAATTGGTACGAAGTTACAAGAGTAGTTATTAAAGTATAAACAATATTCAATTCAAATATCTTTATTCAAAAGTATAAACAGAGTATTCATGAATAGAGTCAATACATGGTCTTTCTATGTCTAGCTTAGAACTGAAGAGAATAAAACATTTCATTTTAAGTCTTATTCATAAGATTTTTCTAAATTTTATATTTCACTTTTTCAGTCAAGATCTTTAAATTTTGTTTAAGCTGAAATAGATATTTTCTAATTATATATATTTGACAACTGATTAAGAAATCGGATTTCAGCATATGTAGCATTTTTTCTAGACATCCATTTTGGTATGTTTCAAAAGTTGAAAGTTTAGTTTATTCCTAGTATTAAATCATGAATATCGTTTTCGGTTGATATTCTTCATAATAGGAATAGTTTTGTAAATATACAGGATAAACATTGTCACAGTTTTCAATTCACTAAAGTAGTGTTTGTTTACAATGAGCTTTGTTGTCACCCTTCTCATCTTACTCTTAGAAAAGGAGTTTGAAACTAAATTAAATACCGATTCTTTTCAGAAGGAGGAATTTATTCAATGGTTAAATGAAAAAGAAATTACAAACTTGATTAAAGTAATTTAATTTAGAAATAATTTAAAAATAAGGGTGAGGAGAGGCTGGCACCTTGTGTACCGGTTAGAGAATACCTTTGTACTGTCAGTACTGCCATTGACCAAGTCAATCCCCCACAACTCCTTACTGCCCGGCAAGAGCTGCCATCTATGTTGAGCCATATGGTGAGATTTGGAATCATGAAAGGTATTCATGCTGTTGAAACATACACAAAATGTCTGCCGGATGTCATAGACATCATATGCCGCCTGCAAGTTTGCCAACTGTCTTAACAGCAGTGAATAATTTAAGACTTAAAAAATAATATAACACAAATGGTGAATTACCAGGTTTTTTTATGTATACTATGATCATCAAATGTAAGTTCTCAACTAAATATTTTAACTTATTTATATTTTCATGTTTTTTATTTTAGAGAAAATAAAATAAGCCTACTACTAGTACTATGCATTTATACATAACATAATATGGAAATTTAAAATGAAGCTTATTCTTAACAAATATTTAATGTTTACTCTTAAAACCCCATAAAAGTTTATTGTACTTAAAAAAAATGTAATGTGCCTTGAAGTAATATATTGCCTCAATTCAATGATAAAATAATAAAATAGTGAAGAAGACAAAGGTTGTTGGACACTTACCATCATAGTCAATAATCAAATATAAATAAGTGAAATTTTAAACAGCAATGAAACGTATTTTAATCATTTGCAGTTCAAAGAGGCAGTAAAATTCAGCAAGTACAAGCCTAAAAAACCAGCTGAGATATAATTTACAGCATTAATGATTTTACTGCATGAAAAAATATAAAGCAAACGACTTGTAAAGACAATGAGTTTATTTAAATGGCTTCTACCCAGTATGTGTTCTAATATGTCTGTTTAAACTGGACTTACACGCAGTTGTATAAAGACACTGATTGCATTTAAATGGCTTCTCTCCAGTGTGTGTCCTCATATGTACTTTCAAATCCTTCTTATAGGAAGTTGCATAAAGACAGTGAGTACATTTAAATGGCTTCTCTCCAGTGTGTGTCCTTATATGTACTTTCAAATACGTCTTATAGGAAGTTGCATAAAGACAGTGAGTACATTTAAATGGCTTCTCTCCAGTGTGTGTCCTCATATGTACTATCAAAGCGCTCTTCTGTGAAGTTGTATAAAGACAATGAGTACATTTAAATGGCTTGTCTCCAGTGTGTGTCCTTACATGTGTTTTTAAACTGGACTCGTGGGAAGTTGTATAAAGACACTGACTACGTTTAAATGGATTCTCTCCAGTGTGTGTTCTCATATGTCTTATCAAAAGATACTTATTTGAAGTTGTATAAAGACAATGAGTACATTTAAATGGTTTCTCTCCAGTGTGTGTTCTCATATGTCTTATCAAATGACACTTATAGGAAGTTGCATAAAGACAGAGAGTACATTTAAATGGTTTCTCTCCAGTGTGTGTCCTCATATGTACTTTCAAATACTTCTTATGGGAAGTTGCATAAAGACAGTGAGTACATTTAAATGGTTTCTCACCAGTGTGTGTCCTTATATGTACTTTCAAATCCTTCTTATAGGAAGTTGCATAAAGACAGTGAGTACATTTAAATGGCTTCTCTCCAGTGTGTGTCCTTATATGTACTTTCAAATACCTCTTATAGGAAGTTGCATAAAGACAGTGAGTACATTTAAACGACTTCTCTCCAGTGTGTGTCCTTATATGTACTTTCAAATCCCCCTTATAGGAAGTTTCATAAAGACAGTGAGTACATTTAAATGGCTTCTCTCCAGTGTGTTTCCTCATATGTACTATTAAACTGCTCTTCTGTGAAGTTTGCATAAAGACAGTGAGTACATTTAAAATGGCTTCTCTCCAGTGTGTTTCCTCATATGTACTATTAAACTGCTCTTATGTGAAGTTGTATAAAGACACTGCGTACATTTAAATGGTTTCTCATCAGTGTGTGTCCTTATATGTACTTTCAAATCCCTCGTACAGGAAGTTGCGATAAAGACAGTGAGTACATTTTAATTGCTTCACTCCCAGTATGTGTCCGCATATGGTTGTTTAAACTGGACTTAACTGAAGTTGTATAATTAAATGCTTTCTTTCCGGTATATGTTGCCATTCTGAACATTGTGGTAATATGGTCTTTTTGAGTTGTCTATGTTAGGTGGGTGTTCTCCAGTTTGATTACCTTAAACAAAATAATACACCATATTTGAGAAATACACTATGCTGATAAATAAATTAAAGTGCTTCCATTTTTGCTGTTTGGCTGTGTACAAGATAAAATAGTCATTTTTAATAATGAAAGAAGTTGAATAAGAAATATTTATTGATTTAAGAATAAGAATTAATGAAAAGAGGACAGTTTTTTTATATTACTCTGAGTAAAGTAGTTATAGATTATTTAAACGTAAGTAGTGGGTAGAAATATACTTTCATATTGATTTTACTGTAGCCATGTGGTGGTGGGAGTTTTTCAATTTGTTGGAACCAGCTTGATAGAGCTAAGCCTATAACTTTCGTTCAGGATGGACGTTAACACAGAGTTCCTGCAACTAACTAACTTGTAGAACGGACTCCCCGTAAAAGACTGCCATCTGACACGATGGTAAATAAAAATACCAAGTATCCTTTTTTTACTAATAACCTTTCTTTTTCAATTTCAGTATTTTCTATTGGTCTATGTTCTATTAATTGATTTTCCAAAGTAAAATAAATATTTTATTTTTATTTTTAAATAAATATCAGGCATCGTCAAACATAGTCTCGTTAATACCACTGAATAGAATAGAATACAGTATATAATAGAACTGAGGACAGATCATTGCTACCCCCTCACAAGTTTGTGATAGTAGGAGGTAATCACATAAAAGGTGAACGAGCGAAACACTTTACCATTGACAACGTGTAATTGTATTCAAGTAATTACATAATCTTATATTAACTTGTTTTGTTCCCACCAAATTAGTTTGATTACTATTGACTACAGACTAAATAGTCGTCCAACAGTTTACTGCTATTCACATATAAAAACTTCCAGGTCACACTGTTAATAATATTTATAACATGTAAGGAGGGTTTCTGATCTTTTTATTTTTTCAAAATTGGCCATTAAAACCGACCAGTTGAAGTGTCCAAAACAGCCCTCAGGCAGAAACATACAACACTTGAGTAATGAGGTTTACTGGCTGAGTGTGAGTATGAGGTGTCACAGTCAATAATCATACACTGTTTTTAGCATTATTAGAAACCGGCTATTATTGCTGTCGAAAAAATCTAGATGGGGAAGGCTTCTTTACAATGGCCACACATGTGACCACTGGCACACACTCCAATGAGCAAAGAAAAGGATCTATTAATCGAAAGTTATATTCTAAAACTCTTACACCAATAGTCTCAGCTGACTCAGTGTGGCCATGAAACACTGTAAAAAATTGCAAATCAGTCACAACTCGACGAGCAAATAAGGATGATAAATTCAGTTCTGCATGAGTTTAACTTCACCATGCTCCAGAAACTTTCACTCCATCCATGATTGGAACTTCCTCTTGACAGCCCAACAACTGCATTTGTGTACACACAGTCTCAATTCTATGTTACAGTGACATACTCAAGGTGACTTCGGACCAAGGACTTGTACAGTTTTAAACAAGCGTGCTTATTGTTGAAATACCTGTTGATCGACATGACGAGACTTAAGTTCTTCCTAGCTTTTGATACAACACAGTTCACATGTTCAGATAAGTTTAACTTGGAGCCTACGAGGACACCAAGATCACGAACAGCAAGGTCTCTTTGGATTTTACAGCCACTAATTTCATAAAAAAAGAATTTCGGATTAGTTTTTCGCGTGAACAAAACCACCACTGTTTTGCCAAGGTTGAGCGGCAAGTAAATGTCTTTAGCCCACCTCACAGTCGAATTAATCAAGTTTGAAGGACCAGACAGTCTCTTATATTAGCAATCTGCATAGATATTTAAATATCACTGGCATAGAGCTGAATTGCACAGTTCAGGAAAGATGTAATGTCATTAATAAATAACAAGAAAAACAAAGGTCCCAAGTTAGACCCTTGTGGACTCTTGAACTGGCAACAAAGTTATCTGAATACATACCACCAAATCACTATTTAAAAGTCCCATCTAAAAGGTAAGATTTTATCAGATGAATAAGATCCGGGGAGAATCCAAAGGAAGGAGGGTTCTTTAAAAATATATAGTGAGGAAGCTTGTCGAATGCCTTCAGAAAATATAAATAAATGGTATCAACCTGTGCTCGACCGCAGGACCAGTGACTGCAAGAAACAAGGACAAATTCGTAACAGTAGAAAGATATTTCACTAAGCCATGCTGATTTGGAGCTATAGGATGACAGAATCTCTTATACAGTAAACAATTTACAACCTTATCAAATATTTTAGGTACTACACACAGAACAGATATTGGTCTAAAATTAGACAGATTCCTTGAACCTTCTACCTATTGAATGATAGAAGGCCACACACAAAGGCCTCAGAAAGTGAATGTATGGGCTGGAATAATAAACAATAAAATTGTAGGGCTATTTGTAATAGACGGAACAGTTGAGATTTATTTATAATGTTGACAAATAACATTTTGCCAGCAGTACGAGCTCTTCTTGGACCAAATTTTAATTTAGGGTGGTTTCAGCAAGATGGAGCCCCACGCCATTACTGTTTAGGGGTGTGCAATCCGCTACATCAAGTGCTTTCTAGCCAGTGGATCGGTCGCAGAGGTACCGTTGAGTGGCTGGCTAGGTCATTTGATCTTCATTTACTAGATTTCAGTTTGTGGGGCTTCTGAAAATAAAAAAAAAATGTATACACAAATAGATTTCCCATCCAATGTTAAATTTTGAGTCTCAAAATATCAGCTGTTTTGTGATCCATTGTGGAGCGCTAGTGTAGTTCCAAGTAAATATAATGCAGTTTAAACCAGCTGTGGTTGTGGGCCACACTAACTAACAAAATTACTGACACAAATATTCCTATTAGATGGTTTATCTATTGTAGCTGTATATAATCAAGGATAAAAACTAAAACCAGCCAGGGGGGGCATTGAAAAGCTGACAACTTGTTATTAGATGAATCAAAAAGATATTATACCGGAGGCTACAAAATGTGACTATGAGCTATCACATTGCCAATAAGTATTTGGAGGCGCAGTTTGAGGCATCTCATCTAAAAGGGTATAGTTATTTTTTTTTTCATATAAGATAAAAAGAACATATGTACTTTTTAGGAATATTTATGTTTCATAAGTGTAATTTTTTACCAGAATAATTTACTTGAAACCGTGAAATTGCGGAGAAATAATATTGATCAAATTAGTTACTTCAAATGATATCTACTCTGGAAAGGATTAACGTTTTGAAGTTTGGTTTGTGAGAATTGATTTCTCTTAAATAGACCTTCCATTTGATACAAATCTCGCCATAGGCTTACATTGAAGATTGTCCTTCAACTCCTCACAGGCCGCCCCCCTGACAAAATGGAATGTCCTTAACAGCGTCGAAAAGTAGGTTCTTTGTAACCATGATGATGTACAAGATTTCACTTCTACAAAAGTTGTGAAAATGCTTCCATATTTTATTTTTCACTCTGTATGAAAGATGGCTAATATACACTTTGTTCCCTTTCTCTGCCTTACATAAAGGGAACAACAGAAAATATTGGCAGGGTATTAAATAAAGAAAATATAAAAACCATTTATAAGTTACTGAATAAATTGAAGAGTTTTCTGAGGCCCGTCAAAGTTAAATTTCATTAACTATGCCTGGAGCATACGAAATACCTTGTAGTTGCGGGTCAGTCTATATAGAGGAAACCAAGAGGTCAATTTCCACAAGGATTAAGGAACATACATAGAATGGAGATACGGAAAAGTCTGAAGTTGCTGAACATAGCACAAAAACTAATCATGGAATTTTATTTGACAAAACTAAAGTCCTTGCCAACATCCCGCATTACTAGCTGAGAATCGTAAGGGAAGCTATAAATATACAAAAGGAGAAATAATTTTAATAAGGATGATAGTTTATGGCTTCCAAAGACATGGGATCCCATTTTAAGTAAATTGAAATAAAATGGAAGAGTCAGCCATATTGATTGTCTTTGGCCAATGACCGTAGGTAACATGGGTCATGCCGCCGCTCCTCTCCAGCAAATTTGCCAAGCCAGTCCCCACCCCACCACCTGTCATAAAAGCTGGAAGGTCATTCGCCGATCTCAGTCTCAGAGAAACCACTGAGGATGCTACATCATAGTTTGGGGGGAAACATCTGGTTAACCGGCCACTTAAGCCTAAGTTCTAAGATTATAAACAGAGTATTCATGAATGGAGTCAATACATGGCCTGTATTCTTTAGCTTAGAACTAAAGAAAATAAAACATTAGATTTTAAGTACAATTCATAAAGTTTTGCTGTCTTTTATATTAAAATTTTTAGCCAAGATTTTTACATTTTTTAAGTTGTTGTAAAAATGTTCTATTTAAATATATTTGGCAACTGATTAAGAAATCAGATTTCCCGCTATGTGGGTTTTTTTAACCCCACTTTTTTTTTGTTTCAAAATTGAAAGTTTTTGCTATTTTCCCATATTAAATATGAATATCGTTTTGGGGTAAATAATTTTTATTAATCTTAACAATAATATATTTTGTAAATATTTCAGGTATTTTTTACATATGAGTCCGGCTCAAAAATTTTCGTATTTTAAAGCGAAAAATGAAGATGATATGAGTGTAGGATATGTAGTCTGGTTTCTAAAAATGAGTTAAATGGCCTCAAAAGGGCAATTTATTAAAAAGCCCAATAGCCCGGGGAACTAAAGGGGCCACAGGTTTTCGTGGTTTTCCCACCCCGTATGCGGCTGATTTTCAGCTAATTGAAACCTGTTACTCATTATTCCCCAACATCATCCGACAATGATTCCACCCAACATGGAATCCCAGACTTTTCTAGCATGTCCCCCCCGATAACAAAACCCTCAAGCGGGGCGCCATGTCGGGATTTAAAAGGGACCGAGCAAGGGAAACCCATCTCATACAATCTCCCAAACACTTTGTCCCCAAGTAGCTGGGGTTTCCGTCCCTAGTTTTAATTCCCTAGTGGGGGTAACAAGACCTGTTTTTCACCCTTTTCATCTTAACTAAACTGGGATTAAAACAAATTAAATCCCCATTCTTTTCCGAAAAGGAATTTTTTCAATAGTTAAATTAAAAAGGGAAATTTCTGACTAAACCCTTTCAGGGTTCACTGTCACTACACACTAAAACCTTAAAGTTTAAACACTTGATTTTTATTTTTGAAACACTAACGGGTTTTTTTAGAGGGAGGGGGGTGTTGCCAACCCCATAAACCTATTGTTGGTTTTTTATATTTCTTGTTAGTTTTCGAGTTGAAAACTGTATCGAAGATTTCATTGCGTGAAAAACAGTTTGTTCATTTAATAATTTGGGAAGGGGTTTTGTTTTATGATTTATAAATTTTAAACTGTCTATTACTTCATTTTTTTTCCCAAATTTTTAAATCTTTAAAATTTTTTTCCATTCCTGTGATGTCATGGGCCTGATTCAGAAACAGAACAAACTTTATTATCCCTTAATACTTTTTATAATACAATAGGATTCGTCACAGTATACTAACTAAAACTTGGAATTTTTTTTAAAAATGTCCAAAAGTCATATCATGGTTAAAAAAACATCACAGTTGTAAAAAGGTTGTTCTTAAGAAAATAGGAAACAACATATTTAAAAAACACTTATAGATAACATTTTGACAAAAGGGGGTAACTATTGAACAATAAGTACTGCTGGTAATAAAAATATTAAGGATTTATGTAGTCTAATGCAAGGTGTTGTTAGATCAGCTCGGTTTCTATTTTAATGGTTGTGACAATTTTCTTGTGTAGTGAAACTAGCAAGGTTTTCTTTGACATAAATCAGGATTGAATAAATATATAAACTTGGAAGAGTCATTATCTTTAAATCAATAAAGCTACTTTTACATGAATCTCTATTTCCTAAACCTAAGATACAGTGAATGGCTTTTTTCTGCCAGAGAAATGCTTTATTTGAATTAAAAGAGTTACCCCATAATCGTATGCCATAATTTAAATGTGAATGAAAAAGTCCATAATAGGCTAGAAGAAAGAGTGTCATGGTCTACAAGAGACTTTAAGCTTTCTCAAGAAAAAAATTAGCTCTAGCTAGAACTTTACATAACTGGTCAACATGGCCCACTCCAAGTTAACTTATTGTCTAATCTGATACCCAATACTCTAACTGGGTTGGGTATAGTTGATACTATCTTTGTCAATTTTTGGTTTTTTCAGAGTGAATATTATTTTTTCAGTTTTGTTCTCATTAAGTGATAAAATATTTGCTAAGTACCAGGCTTTAGAACTTTGTATACAAGTATCAAGTTTTCTTTTAACATTTTCAAAATTTACATCAGAGCACAATATAAGGTTTTTCAGCATACAACACAGTTGTACATGGCACATTAAAACTAAAGTCATTTAACATATATAATGAAGAGCAAGGGCCCAAGGACAGATCCTTGAGGCACTCCCGCAGTCAGTTTTCCTAGGGCCCAGTAATAATTCTTTACTTTTACATTGATTTCTATTACTTAAATAGCTTTTAATTAGTTTAAAAACATTGTTTTGGATGCCATAAAATTCAAGTTTCTTTATTAGAATCGAATGTGAAACAGTGTCAAAAGCTTTACTTAAATCTAACTTTGGGACTACCTATTATTTGATTTTGTTCAAAACCCATTTAAAATGAAAGTTACAAAATTTTTTCAAACTGCCATGACTGTTGAATGCTTAGGTCTAAAACCGTACTGGAAGTTGTACAAAATATTATGGGCAGAGAAGTAGTTCATATAATTGATCAATGAGACAACTTTCAATCACCCTTGCTTATCCCCTGGCACTATTGCTATAGGCCTATAATTTTCTGGCAAGTCTCTATTGCCTTTCTTAAAAATAGGGGTAACAAAGAAGTTTTCAAGCATCAGGAAATTCACCTGTTGCTACAGTTAAATTAATTACATAGGTAAGAGGAGCCAGAATGGCTTCAATGATATGTTTCAATACATAGTTAGACAAGCCAAATATGTCTTCACTACGAGATGAACTAAAGTTATTTACCCAATAGATCTGACAGCCACACTGGTTTTACATTTTCCCCCAAGAAATTAGGTCTATTTACATCAGCACCTACAGATTTGTTCAATAAATTGATAAAAGTAAAAATCAGCTTTACTAGTTGTAGGATTACTTAAAAATATATTATTAGGCACATTGACAAAGAAATCATTTAAATGGTCCGGTGAAAAGAGAATTATCAATACAGAGGTTTTATACTTTGATTCATTTATTGATGATGTTCCAACCCGTTTTACATTTATTTTTGATTCAAAGATTAATTTACTATTCCCTTTTCCCCTTTGGGCCTGAGAAATGGCTTTGTAGTATTTTGACCAAAAATCTTTGAACTTTTTTTTGCTCCCCGTGCTAAAATTTTTTTCCCAAAAACAAAAAATGATAACAAATGATTCTCTTTTTTTTTAATTGGGGTTGGGGAACCAAGTTTTTGTAATGTTGGATTTTCCATTTTTAAAGCCTTTTTTTTTACAACAACTTTTGGGCAGTAAACTTTTGAAAGTACGTCAGAACATTTAAAAACAGGGGCATAGCATCTTACAGTTCATAAAATAGAAACGACCATTAATTTTTAAAAAATTCATTAAAATTATAAATCAGAGGGTGTTAAGGGCAGTTGTAGAATGTAGTGTTTAGGGCAGTTATTCATCTATTTGTAAACCCCCGTTTTTTGAATTTGTTAATGTTTTTTTGTCGGGCAGTCGATGTCTTCTCAAATTTCACAAAAGGGCCCCAAACAGGCAGACCTTTCAAAACCCAAATTTTAAAGAACATACCCCCCAAAGAAATTCAAATCAAAATTTGCTGTTTCCTTAGTAGAATCGGGCCATGACTAAAGGAAGGGAACAAAATTTAAAAGATTTTAAAAATTTCCCAAAAAAAAGGAATAAAAATGAATGTAATAGACATTTTGAAATTTTTAAAATCTATAAAAACAAAACCCTTCCAAATATTAAATGAACAAAATGTTTTCACAGCAATGAAATCTTCGAACAGTTATACAAATCGAAAAATAACAATAAAAACAAAAAAGTAACATAAAAAATAAACAACTCAAAAATAGGCCCTTTTTGGGTTTGGCAACCCCAACCCTCACCTCTAAAAAAACCGTTAGGTTTTTAAAAATACAAAACTCAAGTTTTTTAAACTTAAGGGTTTAGTGTGTAGTGACAGTGAACACCTGAAGATGGAGATTAGTCCCAAAACCCCGGTAGTGTGAGAAAAAAATTGAAGATTGGTGGCGGAACAAAAAGGGAAAGTTTACCATCAATTTTTTATTATTAAAAATCAGGATAAAATCCGATAGAAAAACATGGAAAAATTTAATGTTTGCTTTTAAACCCCACAAAGTTTATTGACTTAACAAAAATTATTGTCCTGAATAATAAATGTAAATTTCGCTCACTCCCCAAATTTTTTTACCCACAAACCGTTGTAGGTAATATTTTTGTTAATACCCGAAATTGGCCAGTGGGTAAAATGAAATACCCAAGTATTGGGGGTAGTTTTATTTGCCCATTTTGAAATTGCACGTAGCCGATATCCTGTTTTTGAAAGTATATAACAATGCTTACTGAAGTGAAAATAGCGAAGGGGGAAATAAAAGAGGAGAGGGAGTCTCTAAAACCAAAGATTCCCGTCCCATGAAAAGATTTTAATTTCTAAAAAAGGATTTTTTTTCTTTTTCCTAGTACCTTTTTAAATTTTAGTACTTTCTTTTTTAATTATTTTGTAATTTTGGGAATCTTTTTCTTGCAAAAAAATTTTTTATGTCAAATGTAATCAAAATGCCATAACAGTCCCCCCCCCCTATGCTAGCAAAAAGCAATTTTAAAAAGGCTAGTAATAAGTATTATATAGGATTTTAAAATTTTTTTTTTCCCTAGTACCTACTCCAGTTTTGGTCTTAATTTTTTGAAAATATTGTAATTTGGTGATTATACTGTCAAAAAAAAGGAAATGAAAATTAATTTCAGGCCACTTAATAAAAAATAAAAAACCCAAAAACAAATAAAATACATTCATTCAGCATTCTTCAGACATTACCCGAAATAAATTGTCCAAAACGTAGGGGGTATTTACCTTTTTTTAACGTGTTGGGGTAAACTTTTGGGCTTTTTGCGAGCAAAATATACAACACTTACTAAAAACTAAAGAAAAAAATTTGACAACACATGGAATTGAAAAGAGGATACATTGATATACAACACTTTACTAAAGAAACCATTTGACAAACATTAAATTGGCAGAGAGGTATTCCTTGTAATAAAAAAATTTCAAAAATACTAAAGAAACAATTTGACAACATATGAGAATTGAACAAGAGGCATATAAATTTGTATAAAAACACTCTTACTATAATTTTTTCCCCCGGAGATTTTAATTATAAATATTGGTTGACTTGAAAAACTCGGGCCCATGCACAGGCTTTAATCCCCATGTTGGCTTAATTCCTTAGTTCTAGCACTAATTTTATTCTCTTTTTATAATAAATAATTTTTGGGCCCTCTTTTTTTTATGTTTTTTTAAATTTTTTTTTTTCCAAATTGTTTTTTCAGTTAAAATGTATTGCTAGGTTTAGTACGTTTTTCTTTTTTGTTTCTATTTATGCTTAAAAAAAACAAAATTTTTCATTCTTTTTCTAATATTACAAAAACAATTTCCCAACATATGAATATGCCCAAAAAGAGGTAAATTATTATATTACAACACTCCTTACTAAAAAACTACGAAAAAATTTAAAAAGCATTAGAATTTATAAAAAAAGTAAATTACATATTGTATACAACACTCTCTATCTTATAAAAAAACAATTTTTTACAACATATGGAATTAACAAAAGAGGAAATTATTTAGTGTATACAAACCCCCCCCTTATGATACAGGAAACATTTTGGCAAGTCATGAATATTGACTACGATGAAAATTACTTTAAAAGAAGTAATGGAAAATGTGCTGGGAACATGTTCAAAAAGTAAAGAGGTTAGAAAAAAAAAGAACTAAAGGGATTTATACAGTGTTACAAAAAGTCTCAGACAAAAAAATAAAATAAAAAAACCATTAAAGCAAGAAAGGAACCTTCTTAAAAGTGAATGAACGTTTTAAAATGGGAATAATTTCTTCGGCAAATTATTTAAATAGTGAAGAAGAGGAGTTGAACCAGTCGTAAGAAAGAAATTTTTAGGAAAAATTTTTAATAAAAAATTTAAATGACTAACAATGAAGGAAAATAAAACAAGCTCTAGAAAACAAAAAGGGAAAACCCCAAAAAAATTTAAAACATAGCCCTGAGAAAATGAAAGTTTTCTCCAGTATTAAAAACAAAAGAACTAAAAACCCTTCCTCTAGGTGTGGAGAAAAGTGACACTGCTGCAAGACTGAAAACAGGCCGCTTTGTAAAATTTCCTAAAAGAAGGTTTTAAAAAAAAAAGGTAATTGGAGAGTTATAAATGTTTATCTTTTTGTGGACAAATTTTTTACACAAATAAATAGAAATCAGACTGCTGCAAGACTAAAAAAACACCCTACTTTGTAAATTCCTCAAAAGAAGATTTTACAAATGGGCCAATTGGGATTTATGAATGTGTTATCTATTTTGGAAAAATATTTACCAAATAAAGAAATCAAGTTCAATTTTTAAACGCTTCATGCAGTAGCCCATAAAATGAAAAAGAAACCGAAAACAGATATTTTTTCCACTTCCATTTTGTTTATTGGACAGATGATTTTTTTATTATAATTTGTCTGCCGAGAAAACCCCCTTTTGAAGACCCGGGGAAAGTCAGCGACCGTTCCGCGCCTGAAATTGCGCTCGTAAGTCACATCAAATTCGCCAATATTGACGCCGGGTTTTTCGGGTTTTTCGTGTTTTTTAGCCCATATAAAAAATTAACTGTGTTGTAATTTCTATGTGCAGAATATTTAAAACATCAATGTACATCTTGCCCTTGCAGAAATTTAAACCCCCTTTTAAACATCAAAAAAAAATTAAGAAAAATTGAAACATTCGGACGCCACTGTTTTTAACATAATCCTTCTAAAAAAATTATCGCAATCTGCTTTTTTTTAAAAATACTGTGAAACAGTACGTTTTGAGCGTAAATAAAATCCAATGAGAAATATGGTTAACCATAAAGAAAAAATTTCGGTAAAAGGGAAAGGGTAAAAACATACAAAAATTGTTATAGAATTCCCCGTTTTAAAAAAGGAAAATCATTTATAAACAAAATAATCTGTTCATATAAAATGGAAGAACTAGACAATTGGTTTATACAATGGGCTTTTACTCTGAAGGAAAAAACAAATATTATAAATTTTGAACAGAAAAAAAAATAAAAAGTTGCAAATAAAATGACAGGGAACTAAAGGACCTACAGGTTTATGGGTTTCCGAACCAGTAGTGCTGGTATGATTTTCAGCTATTGACAACCCTGATCTAGTTATCCCCCCCACACAAAACCGCACAATAAAACCCACCAAACATGGACCCCTCAGATTTCTCTAGTGTGTCCACCCGATAAAACCATCAGCGGACCCATGTCGGATTAATTGTGATTTAAACCCAAACTCCCTACAGTTTGCTGGGGGAAAACCCCTTATTACTTAAATAAAAAGACTCTTATTAGATAATATGCAAAGCTAATACAGAGCAAGTTGCCGACCCTTATGTGGGAGACAGAACTAGTATTACTCAGACAGCTAAAATTTCTTTGGTATTTAGGTGATATAAAGTTGAAAAAAACTTTACTTAAAAAAAAACAAGTCCATAAAAAAGGGTAGAAAAAGAAATAAAAAACTTAAAAAGCACACTAAATGTTTAGTGACACAAAAAAATTTGTGTGTTGTGTTACTTCATCAAAAATTTGATTTAAGTTCTGAACTTTAAACCAATTTAAATTTAAGCATGGTTATAAAAAAATAAATAAAAAACACTGACTTTTCCAGTTCCCCTATCAAAAAATTTTGTTTAAAAAACCCCTCTCACACAGGAATAAAATTGATTTAAATTTTGTTTGACTAAACAATTCATAATACTCATTTTGATTTTTTCATTTTTTTTAATTTATAAAAAAAAATTACTTTGTAAAAAGTAATGTTTGATAAAAAATACATTATGATATTTTGAAAAATTTTTAAATTTTATGTCATTTACTTAATAATTTTAAATTTAAAACTCTATGTTGTACTGATAGTGTTTAGTGTATAATTAAAATCACATATATTACTATATTATTGACTATTGTCAGTTTATTTTAAATTTGTACTCATAAAATTTAATGAGAAAATAACGAATTTTTCTAAAATTATGGGATCAAGAAGTCCTTACAAGAAACTAAGTGGCTTCTTTCCACGTATTTTTTTTTTTTTTTCCCAACTGGTCTGCTTTGAAGTTGTACAACGACGAAAGTACTATAAACTCTCATTTACTCAAAAAACTTTTAGGAAAAGTGTTGAGGACAGTAGAGGGCCCTGAGAGGTCAAAATAGTTTAAGAAAAAAAACAATTTTTCAAAGTATGGAACCTCGAATAATACATCTCCGGAAAAAATTCTAGAACATTCCCCTGAATGAGATCAATCTTTTCTGCAGAAAAAGGAACTACAAACCCCCTATATTATTTATACAACAACAATAGTGATCATTTGTTTTGTTGGGGTGTTAAAAATGTGAATAGAAATCTAACATTCAATTTTGTGCTTATTATAAAGTGCATAAGAAATTAAGCTTTACAGGGGCGACCCGGGGGCGGGGGTTGAGGTGCAAAATCTAAACCCTGGGTTTATCAGTAATTAATGTTTTGGTTCCCCCCCTTACTCTGACGAAAAAGTTCTCAGCACAGATCAATGGGCATGGGGAATGGGCACGTAAGGTTAGAAAGGGGGCCTCTTTTCCTTAAAAAAATTTTTTTAAATCCTTATATAAATATGTGAAGCCATTTAGTAAACCAAAAATCCCCCCTTTTTCCCTTTACCAAATTTTGGGGAAGGGTGTCAAAAAAATTTGCCCCTGTTCGAATTGAGCAAAAAGGGCTTATTTTTCAATATTTTTATCCCGAAGGGTGTAGGAACCTTCAAAGTTTGTTTTTTTTGGCCAAAGATAAAAAAAATGGGAGATTTTTAAAGAAAAGAAAATAAAGGGGGTTAAAAGAAATGGTTTCCAAAAAGTTTTAAAAACTGTTGGAATGTAAACAATGTTGTTGTATTATTCAGGGGTTAGATGTTTCATAATGTTTAAAATAAAAAGGTTATAAGGTGGTTTTTTTCCATTTGATTGTAGGCTTTTTCTTCTGGACTTTAATTTTATTGGTAATGTTTAAAGAGTTTTTTTACTTATTTAAATTTAACGCATTTATTTTGAAACAACTTTTTCTATATTTAAAGCATACAAATTTACTAAATTTTTTTCGCGTTAGGGCAATGGCCCAAACATCCCCTGTGTATCCCTCAAGGCCAGAAAAATATCGAATGCTAACATTTAAAGGTGTTTACGAACATTTTCTTCACAGACAATGTTCCCCCCCGAAACACGTAAATCGTATTGCCCGCCTGCCCCTATACATGTAGAGTATTGAGCCCCCCACTCACTCAGCACGCCAGTAGTTTGACCACCGCCTCCCATCACGAAAAAAAAATAGTTTGCCCCCCGTCCCCTCATTCACGACCCTAGTATTGACCCACCCGCCCCTCCTACACGACCGTAGTAAAAACATCCACCCAAAAAATACATCCACCCATCCCGTGAGTTTTATAAATATACATAGGGTGGATAGACCCACCCACCCACCCATACACTACGGTAATATGTCAATGTGAACGTCAAAAAGTTCGAGTGGGGTGGGAGGGAGGGCCCCAATATCGTTTCGTTAAGTGGGAGGGAGGGCCGTTCAACTTTGGGCATGTGAGGGTGAATGGGAGGACCGTCAATAGCGTTCGAGTGAGGGGTTGGGGGAGAGGGCACAATACGTTTGTGTGAGGGTGAGAGGGGGGGACCTCGTGGCGTTTTGAGGAGGTGGGGGGGAGGGGCAAATCGTTTTGAAAGAGGGTGGGGGAGAGGGTTGCAAAAGTCGTTCGGTGAGGGTGGGAGGGGGGCCGCCCAAAGGTAAGAGTGGTGGGTGGGTGATGCTGTACGGATGGTAGGGTGGTGGGTCCTTCCCCTATACGTGATGGGGAGGGGGGGTGATCCTTGCCATCATGTAAATCAAATTGGTTAATTTACGGCCCGCTAAGAGTAGACTTACAGATTTGTCTAGACTGTGAAACTTAGTTATCTAGGATAACATACTGTAGTCAATGGGAAAATATACAATTTAATGTAAACACATGTATCTATAGCCAGGTCAAAGGACATGGCTAAACATGGCTAGAAATACGATATTTCACTGATTCAGAGTCAATTACCGTACTTTGCATCCTCTAAAAGTAGACTTACAAATTTTTCTAGACTATGACACTTTGTTATCTAGGGGTTGAGCTGCCTTGAGAGTATTTGAAAAAGGAGCGAGAGTTTGCAGAGAAGTTGAGGCAGGGGGTGCGAGTGTGTCTGCAGAGCGGGAGGAGCGTCAGGTGATACATCAGTATTGATACGTGATACGGCGGGCGAGTGTGACACCACGGGGACAACGCGACCTGCAGCGGACGGCACAACAGTATGGAGGAACTATTCACACTATTCATATTACAATCATACCAACAATCACACCATGACAACAAAACTAAAAGATACGTTTATACATATTAAATATAAATATATATTAGGCCTACGTTTCCTAGATCGGCTCTGAGTCAACAAAAACATAGATAATTAAAGTTGGTTTGACTTACAGTTGAAAATAAATGGATGTAATAGAGCTATATACAATTATAATTATGACTTTAATTTTAAAATAACAATAAAAAGTGTAAAAAGACACTCAAAATGCTCAACATTAATGCAGAAGTACAGGTTTCATACATTATACTGAAATTGGCATACGCTTTAATAACAGTTAATAGGGGCGGGGAAATAATAATAATAATAATAACAAATAAATAAAAATTCTCTAACTTACTATTCTAAACCATATCCACACACATTCACACCATAACTACATCCTAACAACAACAATGCAAGATAACCTACTAACAAAGTAATTTTAACTATATAATGGGTTGCAGTTATGAATTAGTTTTTTTTTCTTTCTTTTATGTGATGTAAATACTAATTGAATGTGGATACAATAGTTGTGCTAATATGCTGTTTAAGGAGGGAACATTATGATGGTAAAAATTTGCCGTAAAATATATACAATTAATAATAATAAAGAAAACTTTGTAAAAGCAAAAATAATAATAAATCAATGAAATTAAAGGTGTAACTCATAATTTCATGAAAAACAACATTTACTTTTGTTTAATTGAATTGACCTAAATAATAATGGTAAACATAGTAATTAATAATCAAATAGTAATAATAAATCAATAAAAATATATTTGTAACTAATATTTAAAGAAAACATTGATGACGAGTAAAGATTGAGCACTTTTAGGTTTAATAAATAATTATTTAATATTTTTGTCTATGGTATTTGACTACAAATTTGTACATGATTACTTTAAATATCTTATGTCTTAGCGGCGGTAACAGGCAGGTCGTCCATTCGAGTGGCACTCCCCCGGCGACCGTGCCCGTCGATCCATATCAACCGACCGTCCACAGTCCATGTGTTGCAGACTCCGAAGATGGTTGAAGCTCTCCGGAACAACTCCAGACCCAGCTTTGTAAGATCCTCACTGATGACCATCCCGGATCCTTTCAAGTTTCTTCTTTTCGGCAAACACCCTTCGCCGATCTCTGTAGGCTAACGAAGCGTACTATGATCGGCCGGTGTTGCTTGGAGCCATCTGGACGGGGCTGCAGCACAGGTCCCAGGCGGTGGGAGCGACAGATGGCGGCTACCGGAAGCTCCACTCCAAGCTGGTCTTGGCAGAGGCTGACCATCAGCTGATCTGTGTCGCAGGACAGGAAAAATATCGTCGTATGCGCAAATATTACACACGGTTTTTGGCGATCTAAGGCGTTTTCCGAATAATAATTAATAGACGTTTCGCCACAGCTACATATCTATTTTTTATTTAACGGAAAATAATCAATAATGTTGTGTCGACACGCTGCTAGAATGCCTTTACCATGATTTATATGATATGATATGGTATTTTCTTACGTCAAATCATTAGACGATTCCCTGCTCAGATTAAAAAAACAAATAAATCGACTCGCAAGAAATATACGATAATTTCATTTCCGAAAAGGAGCTGAACGGTTCCTTGCACGTACGTATACTACAACCGAAATGAACTTTCACCTAGAAAAGATAGGAAGTTCGATTCTTGGGATGTTAAGTGATCCGTTCTCGGGACCCTTTTGATTGAACGGTATTATTGATTATGAACGAAAATATTGCTGCACATATTTGTATCCACGCTGCACAGACCATTAGATTTGTATTGGTAACATGTCTTTTTGAGCATCTTGAACCAGATCTCTCGTCCCCTTTCTTGGGTCATAAAGATACTAACCAGCATTTCTGTTTTATTCACGCTATTTTAGGTTACAAGTGACTAGAGACTCGACAACCGACTTGTGTGATGGCTACTATTTACAGTGATCGCTACCTTCCCAGCTCTGTTGATCACTTTGAACTGAACTAGTTCAAATCATACTGAACAAACTCGTTCACTACGTCGACTAGTTAATTTGACTGTCGTCGTGTACTACCTATTCTTAGGCGTATTGTTCAGTTCATAATTACGCGTACCAAACTGATAACGTATGATTAAGGGTGAAATAAAACACAAACATTTTTAATTGATAATTTATAAAACTGTTTTACTCTTAAAACTAAATTAAGATGTAAATCTGATATTTCGTGAAATACAACTACTCGATCGAACTTCGAGTAGTTTTAGGAGTTTCGAGCCGAGTTCGAGTAGTAAAATACTCGATCAAATACTCGAAGTTTCAAGTACTCGCACACCCCTATTAAAAATACAGTTGCCTTCAGTTATATCGCAAACCACACACTAAAATATGCAGTCAAACTACTCAAACAATCAAAGAAAGCACGAGCCGATCTACAAGCGTGGCCTCTACTCACAACTCATCCCTTCCAATCTCAAGCCGGACCAACATACCAAGTGCCGACCCGTGTAAAGAGGGATAAGAGGTCATACAGGGCTCCCACAACGAAACTACTGGCTCCCTCAACCAACTCTGCTACAACAGCTAAACAAACTGGAGCAAAATTGGAGCGATAGAAGTCCCCTCAGTTTCCTTCATCGATCCAGCAGATCATAGGAACCCTGTTACGATCTATAATCGCACAAAACAATAGCATCAACCTTCTCGACACTCAGAACTCAACAACATTCTGTGCCACGTTTTTAAAACTAATAGGGATGAAGAATTAAAAAGTTAAATTTCTTTATATTTTGTACATAAATTTCTGTACAACACTTTTGAGATATAATAAGGATTTGTTATTGAAAGTGATTTTGTAATATTTATTGCATTAATACCAATATTTGCTGAATATCATCTGTTGTATTCGTGTAAAACTGAAGAAAAATGGAATTGGAATTCTTGTAAATATAAGTTTTAAAATATGTTTCAGAAATAAATGTTGTAACTGTTAGAACTTTGCTTTCGTTAAATAAATTTTGGGTGGGATAACAAATTCCCCTTTCTGAAACCAACCTTAAGAATTGCTTTTTGAGTTATAACAAGTGGTGTGAATGATCGTCTTATGAGCACCTCCCTCCCCTCCCCATGCAATTATCCCAAAGGACAATAGAGATTAAACGTACGCGTAATATGCCCATTTTATTTCCTGTTCATTTAATATGTCACTCAATTCCCTAAAAGCAAATATGTATTTCCTGAGCTTCTGTTTTAAGAAGCAATTGTGCTCATTCCATTTCATTCTAAAGTCAAATTTAACCCCCAAAATATTATTACTATTAACCTTTTTTTAGTATTACAAGAACAAAGAGTGTTGTTATAACACTTAGGAGTCCTACAGATAGACAGTTACAAGTGTCCCAGTGTCATCACTTATATGACTAAAGAATCTTAGAACCAACCATCGATGCTGTTGACTTTCCAGCAACTATTTGTGGCTGACGTTTTAGTTCGCTTTTTCTGACAATGGGTGAGTCTGAATAAACCTATCTCTTATATCACTGTCCTTAATATATATACCATCAAGTATATACTTACTTACTGCTGGGGCGTTATAAATCTCAGTCAGTTCTTTGTATTGTAGGCAAGTCTCTTCCACACTTCTCTGTCTTCTGCCGCACAAACTTTCTTTCTACACCGGGTCACATCTTTCAACACTTGGTTGCACCATCTTATATTTGGTCTGCCTAAAGTATGTTTTGCTTCAGGTGCAGTCTTGTTCACCCCTTTTAGATTTGTACCTTCATCTCTTCATAGGACATGAAGCTAGCCAGCTTATTTTATTTGAGTAGTGTAATTTGCCGGTGCTGGCTCACATAAATCAAATGGTTTGACAGGTGAGTTTTGTGACGTCACGGTGACGTCACTGTGACGTCACAATGACGTCATGGTGACGTAGGTTAGTACGTCACAGGGATAATTTGTGGGTCAAAGGTCATTTGTGTGTTTTTTGAAAAAGGCTTCTTGGACAGAACGACTGTTCTGTCCAAGAAGCCTTTTTCTTTTACTTTATTTAAAATATTACAAATTTTTACAATATGTACATCTTACAGACTAAACCTACAGTAATAAACTACTTAGTGCTGGCTCAGGATCTGGGTGATGTGTTCTCCTTGTCTGAGTCGTCTTTGAGTACATCAACCCCGAAGTCCGCTGTAGAGCTTGCA
Source organism: Stictocephala bisonia (assembly GCA_035578905.1). Classification (NCBI taxonomy): domain Eukaryota; kingdom Metazoa; phylum Arthropoda; class Insecta; order Hemiptera; family Membracidae; genus Stictocephala; species Stictocephala bisonia. Next base: position 4,076 of record JAQJVL010001967.1, on the reverse strand, counting down.
ACTTCTTCACTTCCCATCACCTGCCTCAGTACTGCATTATACAACTCCTCCCCACACTCGTCAGCTCCGATGCGGTCAAGTAACCTAAGGAAGTCGTCTTCGCGATGTAACACATCGCTACAAATGCAATAAATAGGCCCGAAAGTTGTCTCAGGGTTCGACCACATACAGTGAGTGAAATGTTGACCGTACTTTGTAACTTTGGATTCAGTACAATTCATTCGAATCTTAGTACGCTCAATACTCTGCGCTATTGCACCCATAGCGTTCAACTTTTCCAGCGCCTCAGAACTCCAAGAAGATTTTGCCAACCTGACGTTAAGCAACACCAGGCTCCATATTTGTGTTCATATTGAATGTGATTGCTTCGACTGCTGGCGTGCAAGTGATGTTAGAAAGCAGCGAACTGTAATATATAAGAGGAAATTCATGGTGGGGGTAACATCATGTGGTGGGGGTTGCATGAATCCTCCTAGCGTGGTAAATTTCGTCTAAAGTCTAAAATCCTCGTCTTATAGACTATAAATGCTTCAACAATCAGTCTTAACGCGGGATTTCGATCCAACTTAATTTAAAACCTTCAAATTTTACACTACTCACAAACAGAAATCTACGAGTAAATACAGAGCTAAAGTGTGAAACGTAATGTAAGAGGTAAAACCTAAAAAGTTTCACCAAGTTTTTTCCTAACGATGTTACCGAACCCCTTTAATACACCTACTTGTTATAGAACGATGGTTAAAGTATAGTAATATGATATTGCTAAACAAATACTACAACTTTTGTCATAATACGGGTTTTTGATTAAACTTGTTCTTAAACCCCTCATTTTTACACTACTCACAAACAACAATTTTAAAATAGAAGCCTAAAGAGTGATACGTAATGTAAGAAAACAAAATGCAAAAACCTAAATAATCACAACATTTTTCCTAACGGTGTTGTAGAAACCCTTTATTACACCTACTGTTATAGAACTATGGTTAAATATAGGAAAATGATAGTACTAAACCAATACGACAACTTTAAACTGAACATAGAAGCACAATCTTATTCAAAGATAAAGTTTGCAGAGCATAAACAATACGAGCCATCCTTAATTAATTAGTATTATTGCAGAGTGTAAAACAATACGAGTCTGAACATCTTTACCGAGCATTCAACTCAGGATAATTTTTGTGGGTCAAGGCCATTGGTATAGTTTTTGAAAAGGCTTCTTGGACAGAACGACTGCTCTGTCCAAGAAGCCTTTTTCTTTTTACTTTATTTAAAATATTACAAATGTTTTACAATATGTACATCTTACAGACTAAACCTATAGTAACAAACTACTTAGTGCTGGCTCAGGATCTGGGTGATGTGTTATCCTTGTCTGAGTCGTCTTTGAGTACATCAACCCTGAAGTCCGCTGTAGAGCTTGCAACTTCTTCACTCCCCATCACCTGCCTCAGTACAGCATTATACAACTCCTCCCCACACTCGTCAGCTCCGATGCAGTCTAGTAACGTAAGGAAGTCGTCTTGACGATATAACACATCGCTACAAATGCAATAAATAGGTCCGAAAGACGTCTCAGGGTTCGACCATATGCAGTGAGTGAAATGTTGACCATAGCGTGTAATCTCTGTGTCTATACATTTCATCCGGAATGTTGTACTTTCAATACTCGTAGCAATCTCTCCCATACAATCCAACAGCTCCAACGCAGCAGGAGTCCAAGAAGACTTTGCAAACCTTAGCTCAAGCACAACCCAACTCAATATTTGTATTCATTGCTGCTCAGATGTGCTGCTTGCAAGTTGTTGGTGTGCGAGTGATGTGGAACAGCAACTCACCTCAATATATAAGACAAAAATGTGGTGTGGTGTATGATAAAAAAGTCTAAAATCCTGTCAAAAAGACTATAAATGCCTCTGCAATCAGTTTTAACTGTGCTATCAACCTCCATTACTTGTATAGGCAAATCCTGTGGCGTGATAGTCTCACATAAATCTCTTGTATCTCGTACACTATTAGTTGTAGAACTAACAATTTGGTGCTGAACATTTTCCAAACCTTGGGTATCCATAGTTTTTCAAGTTAAGAAATACGCTCTCTTGCGAAAACTGAGATAATACTACAAGAAATTAGATTAAACACCTTCATTTATACATGAAAAGTTTGGTGAGAGGGGGGGGGGTCCTGATACGTTGCATATAATATATTTGTTATAGATAGTGCATGAGTATATGTTCGCCAACTTGAACGATATCGCTCGGTAAAATGGTAAGTGTGGGGGGGGGGACAGATAAGTCCTGAGATTTTATTTATAAAATATTGTACTATGGTTAGATAGTGCATATGCATTAAATTTAAACGAAATCGGTTGATTAATAACGAAACTAGAGGTGACGAAGCTATAGTAATATTAAAAAGTGTGCTTACTCAAGCTTACGTCCTCCTATGTATGAGTAAGCTATGTAAAAGACCGAGTAATAGAAGCGTTTCTGATAATGTTATGAAAACCGTATATTTTTTCAAATTTTCAAAGTTTAATTGGCTATGGATTACTCGTTTGGTGCAGCATGGGAGCAGATAGTTTTGGCTGAATTTTTAAATTCAAAAGAAAGCAATAAGGATATTATTCAGGCAACCATTCAGATCTCATTGCAGACCTTTTTTATTTCTGGTAAAATTCTAACACTCCAAGCTTATATATTTTTGAAATGTGTAAATATTTTGTTAAAAACCGTAATAAATTTAAAAAAGCCTTATAATTTAAAATCATAATACGAGGCAGAATTTCTGATGACGTCACAATCAAGTAATGTATCTTAACTAACCAATCACAGAATTCAGTATTCCCCTTCCATTTACTGTTGCGTTACTTAAGGAGTTGAGATGGCTCCCACCGACAATGTGTTTTGCAACAAAGGGAAAAATATTCCCTCATATCACACACATCATCCATCGCTAGATCCTTTTACTTATATTAATATTCTATCTTGATATTTATTGTCCATTTAAAAGAATAAAAAAAACAGCACAAGAATAAAAAAAGCAACCTGGATAACTAAGGGAATTCTTGTGTCGAGGCAGAAACTAAAGTTTATTATTCTATCTTCAGAAACACAAACAAAGAACGTTTTAAATTATTTTTCAAAAATTACAAACGTATATATAAGAAAGTCATTAGAGCTGCGAAAGCCTATGACGTAGAGAGTGCTCTAAGACGGTCGGATAACCTTTCAAAGACTGCTTGGAGCATCATAAACTCCACTAGATCACAAGGATGCAATGCATCTAAGCAAATTCAATTAAAAATCAATGACAACATTGTGAATGACCCACTAGCTGTGGCTAGAGAGTTCAACCTTTTTTTCTCTTTAGTTGGTAATTCCAACGTAGACTCGCATCCCCGAAGTGTTGAAACTAATTTTCATGGTGGTACCGGCGGCTGCACCACACAGGGACCGCCTGGTGGTGTTGGTGCTCGGGATCCTGGGGGTAGGGAGCCTTTCTATAATTGTGGGTTCCCAGGGAGTCCGGCGTCGTCCATGGCTTTGTCACCTGTCACACCGGAGGGAGGTGGTTCGCGTGGTACGTGATCTTAGACTCACTAGGTCGTGTGATGAAAGTGGTTTGTCTGTTTGGCTATTAAAAACATTTATCAGTCAAGTGAGTGGGCCGCTTAGCAAACTGGTAAATATGTCGTTTGATCAGGGTTTATACCCAGCCGAATTAAAGAAATCTAAAATTACTCCGATTTTCAAAAAGAACGACCCACTCCTGGTTGAAAATTATCGTCCGATTTCTATCTTGCCTACACTCAGTAAAATTTACGAGAAGCTTTTCCTCAGCAGACTTATGACTTTTTTCAATTCTTTTAACTTGTTATGTTCTCAGCAATTCGGGTTTCGGAAAAATAAGTCCACCATCGACGCAGTGACCTCACTGGTGGAGTCGATTGTCGAGGGCTTAGAGGGTGGAGAGCGGGGTACTTAGCGTGTTTCTCGATCTCTCGAAGGCCTTCGACTGTGTCGATCATGCCACTCTATTGCGCGTATTGGAGACGGGTGGGGTCCGTGGACTTTCCC